>PJEM01010301.1:8752-63763 GCA_004023845.1 Helogale parvula | reverse complement strand
CTTTACCATCGCCCTCCCCCTCCCTGGTTCCATGTGGTTCCATCCCTTCCTTCTTGCCAGTCCAGGCATTACTCATTTTGACCTTCAAGGCCCTGTTCTGGTACCACTGCTGGCGCTTTGTTGCACTCAAAGCCGTCTCTGCCTCCAGAGTCCCGCTGTGGGCTTGTGTCCCTGTTCTGTGGTATTTGCCACATTTCGTGGTGCGTTGTGGCTGCCATTTTGCCCACCTCCTGTTTCTGCTTTTAAACAGTGAGTACCTTGGGATCGAAACTGATCTCGCTGGGTCTTGCTGGTCGCTTTTCCCAGCACAGTGGCCTTTTACAAACGTGTGGAGCCAAGGAGTGAGTGACCCCCTCTCCTTCCTTCCTGATTCGCCCCGGCTGACTTCTCTTCAGCATGAACTTCTCTGCTTGGCTGACTCTAGGGGTTTTTCCCGATCCTCCCTGGCCGGCCTCATTTCCTGCTGCTCTACTTACCCCTAGGTGTAAGGGACAGTTTGTGACCTACTCTGGGCCCTAAACCATCTTCCACTTTGGCTGCACGTCCTCGGTACCGGGTTGGCTTTCGCAAGGAATGAGAGAATCATGGGCCTCTGTCCTGGAGCTCCTAAGTCGGCATGCCCGGGGTGACTGGGGCCTGGTGGTTGTGGCGACCCTTGCTGTCCTGGTGACGGGGGAGTGCAGGAGTGCTGACCCGCTGCCCTGTGCTTGCAGGTGGCCCTGAGAAGGCAGCAGGCCCAGGAGGAGGAGCTGGGGATCAGCCACCCCATCCCGCTCCCCAGCGCCGCTGAACTGCTGGTCAAGAGAGAGAGCAATGGCAGCAACCCATGTCTGATGGCCGAGAGCAGCAGCCCCTCGCACCCCGGGCCGGCCAGCACCCCCACCACTGCGGCATCAGGTAAGGGGCCCGAGGCGCCCGGGATCGCAGGCCAGGACAGAAGAAGGGCCACGGTCCATGAGTACGGTCTCAGGACTGTCCTGCACCACACATCACACCCGGAAGGTTAGGGTCTGTTTTTGGCTGCCTCACAAGGAGATGGCCGGGAACTCTAGAATTAGGAGTCCGGTAGCCTCCCTTTCTTGTTGGTTAATAGCTAAGTCTGAACCTGGAGAGAGCCAGACTCCCTGAATATCAGAGGGGTGGGATTGGCCCAGATTTCCTCTCCATCCACCCTCTGTTTTGGGGTCCTCTTGGTGGGAGCTAAAGGTCCTTGTGTTCTGGAACTGAAAGTCTGCTTTCTGTGGCAAGGACTGTGGTCCGTTTGGGGGAAAGTGTCTGCAAAGGTCCTGAGGCGTAGGCAGGTTAAGTGACCGGCTGATTCCCCCGAGCTAGAAAGTATCTGGGTTGGTCCATCTGCCTTCAGAGCTCATTGTGCTAAACTGGCCGCCAAATTACCTCAGGAATTATGATGGCCTAGAGCCCCTCAGCACGTCTGGCCGTTTAAATTTAAGCTAAGCACAATGAAATAAGGCGAAAACGTTAAACCAAAGAAGATACACCATTAGCGTTAGCGATCATTAGGGAAGTGCAAGTCAAAACTACAGTGAAATACCACTTTGCACCCATTAGGATGGCTCCCGTCAAAAAAACAAAACAAAAAAAACCCAAAACTCCAGAAAATAACAATATTAGTGAGGATGGGAGAACTTGGATCCTTTGTGCACTCTGGGTGAAAATGTAAAATGGCGCAGCTGACCTAGAAAACAATAGGGCTTTTCCTCCAAACATAAGCAAAGAGAATGATAGTATGACTCAGCAATACCTCTTCTGGGTTTGTAGCCAAAAGAATTGAAAGCCGGGTCTCCTGGAGACCCTTGTACTTGAACACCCACATCGATAGTAGCATTCGTAATGTGGAAGCAATCCATGTGTCCACAGATGAACGGGTAAACAAAAATGTGGTTTATACCTACACTGGAATAGCACTCACCCTTAAGGAGGAAGGGAATTCTAAACTTTTTTTAAACGTTTATTTATTTTTGAGAGAGAGAGAGAGAGAGAGAATGTGTGAGCAGGGGAGGGGCAGGGAGAGAGGGAGACACAGAATCTGAGGCAGGCTCCAGGCTCTGAGCTATCGGCACAGAGCCCAACATGGGACTGGAACCCACAAAATGTGAGATGATGACCTGAGCTGAAATCAGAGCTTAACCGACTGAGCCCCCCAGGCGCCCCAAGAGGAAGGGAATTCTGCCGCATGCTACAACAGGATCGTCTTGAGGATATTATGCTAAGAGAAATAAACCAGTTACAAAAAGCCAGATACCGTATGGTTCTACTTATGTACTTAGAGTCATCACAATCATAGAGACAGAAAGTAGATTGGTGGCTGCCAGGGACCTGGGGGGAGTGCAGAAGGGAATGGAGAGTCCGTGTTCTTTGGGTATGGAGCTGCACTTTACAGGATGCAGAGAGTTCTGGAGATGGATGATGGCAGTGGTGGCAATGTCACCGAGGTCTTTAATGTCACCGAAGCGTGCATTTAAAAATGGTTAAGATGGGAGATTTTACGTCATATGTATCTTACCGCTATAAAAAATGTGTTTCAAAACTTAAAACCTTCAGCTCCTGTTGCACTACTATATTTCAAGGCACTTAGAGCTCAGGTTCTAATTATTTAAATTATCGGAAAGTGTGCGTTTCCATTTGTCACCGAGTTCTGTTTAATGGCCCTGGCCTAGAATGCAAGAATTCTAAGAAATCCACCAAGATCTGTGAGATCCTGTTGACAAATAAATACGTATACTGTTGACCCTTAACAACATGGGGGTGAGGAGTACCAACCTCTTGCACGGTCAGAACTGCGTGTGTAACCTTTGGCTTTCCAAAAACTTAACTACTAATAGGCTACTGTTGAGTAGAAGTCTTACCGGTAATGTAAAACAGGCAATTAGCAGATATTTTGTTATGTGTTATATACCGTATTTTTATAATGAAGTAAGCTAGAGAGAAGAAATGTTCTGAAGAAAGTGATAAGGGGGAGAAAATTCATTAAAAGCACTGCTGTATTTATTAAATCCATGTATCAGTGGACCCTGGCAGTTCAAATTCGTTGTCCAGTAGTCCAGTGTGTTACATACTAAAAACACATGCTGAGGGGCGTCTGGGTGGCTCAGTCATTTAAGGAACCGACTCTTGATTTCAGCTCAGGTCATCATCCCAGGGTCATGGGATTGAGCCCCACCTCCGGCTCCATGCTGAGCCTGGAGCCTGCTTAAGATTCCATCTTCTCCCTCTGTCCCTCCCCCCAACTCATGTTCTCCCTG
The DNA here is from genome assembly GCA_004023845.1 of Helogale parvula. Lineage (NCBI taxonomy): Eukaryota > Metazoa > Chordata > Mammalia > Carnivora > Herpestidae > Helogale > Helogale parvula. The sequence goes on along the minus strand of PJEM01010301.1, from coordinate 60,500 downwards.
TAAAACAAAATAAAAATAAATAAAAAGATATGCAGAGATTCACAGAAGAGCTTTAGAGTCCTCTAAGGCTCCCTGAAATGCAGCCTTGTAGTGTGGTTCCTCTTCTTTTTATTTATTTATTTATTTTTAATGTTTGTTTATTTTTGAGACAGAGAAGAGTACAAGTGGGGAAGGGGAGGGAGAGAGGAAGACACAGGATCTAAAGTAGACTCCAGGCTCTGAGCTGTCAGCACAGAGCGCCACACGGGGCTCGAACCCACGAACCATGAGATCATGACCTGAGCCAAAGTCGGACCTTGAACCTACTGAGCCACCCCGGCGCTCCTGCAGCGTGGCTCCTCTTAACTAAGCTTGTCATGAGTTATTGTTCAGTTACCAGCTGGGCTGAGGTTATTCATCTGCCTTCCCCTTCTCTTTGTGCAACTTTGAACAAGTCACTTAAGCTCTCTGGGCCTTTTGTTTCCTCGTCAAAAATGGGGGAGGAGGTCTTTGAGGGTTTTGAAGACGGAGTCCTGACCATTATAAAGGTTGAGGTAAGTAGGCAGCGGAGAAGCCAGTGAGAGACGGAGCCCTGGTCTTGGTGCAACAGGTAGGTGTGTCTGTGTACCTTTCACTGTGACAATTGCCTCCGCTGCAGGTTCTGTAATTAACAAGGAGAATCGTATTTTCTTTCTTGCGCTTGGTTGCTCATAGCGTGTGCTTACAAAGGGTTTCCAGACTTCTCTTTTGTTAGGAAGGACTGACTATATCTATCAGCAATAGGATCTTTACACTTTGAGATTATAGCTGTGTTTAAGGCTGATTACCAAATAATGCCTGGTCAGGGGCTGCTCTGGCTGGAGGGCTGAAATGGGGAAGGGGTGTGTCAGAAGAATAAAGAGGGGAGTAACTCATCTGATTTCCACAAACATCTTCTAAGGTAGGAACTTTTCTTCCCGTTTACAGCTAAGGAAACCAGTGGTGAGGGAGCTGTCCCAGAATAAAGCGGAGTTGAACTGGGATTCTGCCTAGGGCTGTAAGGTCCCAAAGCTCATGGATTCCCCATTTTACCTGCCTGGGAGGAGAGGCGGGGGGAACAGTTGCCGTGTTTCCCTGTCAAATGGACAGTCACAGTTAGAGGCTGTGGTTGAATCCTCAGAAGGGATTTAGGGCTACCAGGGAAATTAAGAACATTAGGGGCAGAAGTCCCTGCCATCCACTGCTGTCCTAGAAAGCTGCGGCCCCGATGCTCATGGGGAGGAATAGAGGCAGAGGCCTGGGATGGATAAACATCTGGGCTGGGCAGTTTGTGGAACACCACGGTGAACCTGGTTTAGCCAGCGGTCTGGCGCTCCACCCTGATAGAAGGGACGTTGGACTTGGACTGTATACTTCAAGATAGGAGCTATGGAAGACGGAGTTCACCAAGACAGACATTCTCGAAGAGTATTTCAGAGTGGCAGCAGGGAAAGTTACAAATAGAAGCAGCAGGGGAGCAAGATGGAAGGTTCAGGGTCAAGGAGGATGTGACCAGATTTCCTTCTTGGCCTCTGGAGCTGGTAGACCTTGGAGTCCTTTTGGAGTCTGGGATCAGCCCTCAAAGGGAGGGGAATGCGGAAGCCAGCGGTGCGCTGTGCTCATGTGCTCAGGAGGCTCTGCTTGCCGCAGGCAGGAGGCTCTCTCCTCGCCAGCCCACTTCCATAGAACAGGAGCCCAGGTACAGGGTCTGGCTCCTGGGGGGGAGGGGGCAGAGAGAGAGAAAAAGAGAGAGAATCCCAAGCAGGCTCCATGCTGTCCGCTCTGTCTCAGGAACCGTGAGATTATGATCTGAGCCAATATCAAGAGTCGAACAATTAACCGACGGAGCCGCTTGGCGCCCCAGGAATTGCATCAGGGCTCTTGAGTGGAGATCGATAATTTCTAGGCTGGGCTAGGATATGAGCGGGAGAAAGACAGAAGAGCCAGTAGAAGTAAACTACATAAATATAGAGAGGGAGGAAAAGAAAGGAAGGGAGGTGGGGGGGAGAGAGACAACCGAGAGAGACAGACTGACTGAAGAGTGTCCTTCAAGGTCCGTGACACAGGTGGGGCCCAGCTTAGCGACGATGTGCTGCTGACACGTAAGTAGAGCTTGTATGAAACTTGGAGAGATTGGAATTTATTTAAAATAACAGTTCACTTGATGCAGTAAAAGGGAAAAGTACATAAAGCATAGTCAGTGAAATGGGATCGTCCTTGCAACCCCAACCTGCAGGTCCCTTCTGATTGGCATTCCAGGATTCCCGGCTGGACGTGCAGGCTTCTGTGTCTGTCTGTCGCTTCGCAGATCTATTATTCACACATTTAACTTCATGGGAGTGCATCGTTCCTACTTGTGTGTAGTTTTTTTTTTTCTTCTTAAAACAGCTTGGAATTTTTTTTAATGATTATATTTGAGAAAGAGAGCCTGTGTGATTGAGCGTTGGGGAGGGGCACAGAGAGGAGGGGGGGGACAGAGGATCCGAGACAGGCTCCAGGCTCTGTGCTGACAGCCCAATAGGGGCTCGAACTCCTGAACCATGAGATCATGACCAGAGCTTAAGTCAGAAGCTCAACCGACTGAGCTTCCTAGCTGTCCCCCAGCTTGGGATTTCTTAATGGGCTACCATTCCATTGTACCGATGTGAAAGGCTGGAACTTGAAATGATTTAGTGACGGGTGACAGCCACTGATGTGGCCAGGGAATGGCTGCCCACTGACCTGGCTCCCACAGAGGTAACTTCTCCCCCTGTTCCTCCCATACCTAATGTTTAGTGTCCACAGGGGCAGGAGCCTGGTGGCACTCAGTAGATTTTCATGTCCTTGAAGTTTCCCAGTTATCTCCTGTTGGCTCCCAAAAGTGCCAGAGTGAGACTGGAAAGCATCCAAGAATTATTGCCCACGTTACTGGCTGAATTCTAAGGATGCAGGATGCTGTGAAGAAACTGGGTTCATCCCCACACTGTTGTCTTCACTTGGAGAACGGATTCCCTCGGAATAGGCGAAGGGACCTTAGAAGAAAGTCTCCACAGCCCTTAACCACAGATTGGCTACAGTCCACCAAACCATGACCGGAGATGCTAGAGTAATGGGCGGGAAGGGTTTCTGTTATTTTCCTCTTTGACGCGTGTGTTACTGAGGAAGGAAACTCCGCGATGCTCTGTTCATTGCTATTTCTTACACCAGCGGGTTCATTTTCAGTGCGACGGCAAAAAAAACTTTTTATTATAAATAACAATGAATTAATAGCAGCTATTCTACATCATCTCCGTGATGTTCTGTTTTTAATTTTAGCATAAAATACATCTTAATTTTCAAAATTACCAACTGACTTTAAGAAATCTCACATAGGCATTCTTCCCCTTCGAATTCACATTCTTCTTTGTTTTATTAATCTTTTTTAATGGTTCTTATTTTTCATTTTTGAGAGAGAGAGAGAGAGACAGAGTGCAAGTGAGGGAGGGGCAGAGAGAGAGGAAGACAGAATTCGAAGCAGGCTCCAGGCTCTGAGCTGTCAGCACAGAGCCTGACGCGGGCTCGAACCCACGGACCGTGAGATCATGACCTGAGCCGAAGCCGGACGCTTAACTGACTGAGCCACCCAAGGGCCTCTGTTTTATCTTATGTTCCGCTCTTCTTCAACCTCCAGTGCCGCCAGTCGGAGGCCGTGGAGACCTCACGCTGAGGTCTGGGTGGTTCCTGCTTCTCTTCTCTGGGCACAGCTGTCAGAGGAAGGGTTGCACTGTAGATCCTCTGACGCATGTGTGTCCTTTGTGAGTAGGGACGTGAATGTTATCACCCCTGGGGCCCTCCCTCCTGGAGCACCCTGCACTTTCACACACTCACAGCCACACTCCCTCGCATCAGACACCCCCCTCCCGTCTCTGGCCTCGCCCCTGCTGCCCAGGCTCCTGTGGCCCGCTTTCCCTCACCTTTCTCCTGTTGGAAGGGTCAGTTGGGTCTGGGTCTGATAATGACGGGACCCCCCCCCCGCCCCCACCCAGCTTCTCTCCCTTCCCAGGAGCTTCTCCCTTGAGTGTACTCCCCGAGAGACAGCGCATGCTGGTGCGGAATGCATTTCCTGTGCGCCTTCTCCGTGCTTTACGATGTGAAATGTGGCCGTTTGAAAATGGAACCGTGTGTCCATGCGGCTTTACCAGCAAGAACTGTGGCTGATGAACCAACCGTAGGAGATACTGAGTTTAGGTTATTTTTTTTAATAAACTTTATATTTAAAAATTTTTTAATGTTTACTTATTTTGGACAGACAGAGAGGGACAGAGCATAAGCAGGGGAGGGGCAGAGAGAGGGGGAGACACGGAATCAGAAGCAGGTTCCAGGCTCCAAGCTGTCAGCATAGAGCCGGACGCGGGGCTCAAATTCACGAACCGCGAGATCATGACCTGAACTGAAGTCGGATGCTCAGCCGACTGAGCCACCCAGGCACCCCAAAACTTTATTCTTTAGAGCAGTTAATAGGTTCACATCATAATGATGAGGAAGGCATAGAGATTTCCCGTATGCTCCCTGACCCCACACAGGTGCAGCCTCCCCCGCCATCAACATCCCCCACCAGAGCGGGACACTTGGTGCAGCTGAAGCTGCGTAGACATGTCTTCACCACCTGAGCTCTGTCGTTTACGTGAGGATCCCATCTCGCTGCTGTGCGTTCTGTGGGTTTGGACAAATTTATGACGCTCTATCCCCACCATTATTGTGTCACACAGACTTGTTTCACTGACCTACAAGTTACCCTGTGTGGAGTTATTTAAGTTTAAAATAACATTTCAGGGACACCTGGATGGCTCAGTCGGTAAAGCATCTGACTTTGGCTCCAGGCATGATCTCATGGTTTGGGAGTTCAAGCCCGACGTCAGGCTCCGTGCTGACAGCTCAGAGCCTGGAGCCTGCCTTGGATTTTGTGTCTCTGTCCCTTTCCTGATTGTGATTTCTCTTTCTCTCAAAAATAAACACTAAAAAATCACATTTAAGTTTTTACCTTTGCAGTTTTCCGTTATTGTACAGAAAAAAGCACTTCATTTAAATGAATATCCAAAGCATTTCATCTAAACTGCTTTGAGGATTCACTTTTGAAGGCTTCTGGCCACTTACACGAGTTGAGCTCTGCAGATTTTAGACAGAAGTCTCAATTTCTAGTAGAATTTTCTAGCGCAGATACTTGTTTTTAAAAAGGCTTTCAATAGAAGTATTCCCCAATTTTACTTTCACAGTCAGGGAAATTTCTAGAATGTCATACAGAACAAAACTCCTTATTCCAAAACTAGAGTTGGAGGCTTGAATACAAAAAGGAAACACTGAAGTCTAAGGGTGCCAATCATTGAGTATAAGTCATTTTATGTATTTCATTTCTTTTTGTTTAAAAAACTTTTTTAAATGTTTATTTTTGAGAGAGAGACAGACGGAGCGCAAATGGAGGACAGGCAGAGAGAGAGAGAGGGAGACACAGAATTCGAAGCAGGCTCCAGGCTCTGAGATGTCGGCATAAAAGCCCATGCAGGGCTTGAACTCAGGAACCACAAGATCATGACCTGAGCCAAAGTCGGACACTCAGCTGACTGAGCCACCCAGGAGCCCCTAGTATCTGTCATTTTAGATCGGATCTCACCCAATTTTATTTCTTCTGAGGGCAGTCTTCGCCTGTGTGGCAGACGTGGCAGTTAATTGGGCTGATAGAAATTCTCTGTAGTTAGTATTTCTGTAGAGCGGTGACCGCCGACAGGGTGCACGGGAAGTGGCCTTCTGGTCTCACTCTGGCTCAAAAGAAAATCTAGAAAACATCGAGAGCCACAGAAGAGATAAATCCAAGGTTTCAGCCACAAACTAGTTGTGTCACAGCATTTGCAGAAGACATGAGAATGTTTCAGTAGGTTGACGTCTTTATCTCCTTGGTGAAAACACGATCTTCGGGGCAGGGGCCGTATCTTGGTCCCCCGTGTCCAAGTGCGCAGCGCAGCGTGGTACCTGGCTGTGGAGTCAGTGGTCATGAGCCGCTGTGGGGTGAGTGAACGGTGGTGGGTACCTTGGACCGTGTGTTTTAGAACACCAGACGGGTGGGGGCGCCTGGGTGGCTCGGTTGGTTAAGCGTCCATCTCTTCATTACAGCTCAGGTCAAGATCTCACGGTTTGTGGGATCGAGCCTCACTTTAGGCTCTGTGCTGACAGTGTGGGACCTGCTTGAGACTCTCTCTCCTCCCCTCTCTCTGCCCCCTCCCAAGTAAACAAACAAAAGTGTAAAGCACTGGACTCGTACCATGGACCCATCTGGATGTTCTGTGGTTCTTTTTTTTAATGTATCTGAATGTTTGAAATGCTAAAAATCCAAACCTAATTTAACAGCTCAAATAATTCACGTACGATATAATTCCCGTGTTTTTTAGTAAATTCACGGAATTCTGCAACCATCACCAGACTCTAATTCTGGAATATTTTTGTCTCCTCTTAAAATGAACCTCTGTTGGGGCGCCTGGGTGGCTCAGTCGGTTAAGCGTGCAGCTTCAGCTCAGGTCATGATCTCACATTCGTGGGTTCGAGCCCCGCGTCAGGCTCTGTGCTGACAGCTAGCTCAGAGCCTGGAGCCTGCTTCCGATTCTGTGTCTCCTCCTCTCTCTGATCTTCCCCTGCTCTCACTGTCTCTCAAAAATAAATAAAAAACATTTAAAAAAATGAGCCTCTGCCCATTAGCAGTCACTACCCACCGCTACTCCCCATACCAGCACTAGGTGACCACTAATATGTTTTCTGTTTACATAGATTGGCCTCTCTGGACATGTGGTTTTGGACACTTCCTATAGATGAAATCACATATGTGACTCTCTGTGTCTGGCTTATTTCACTTATTCTGATGTTAGCAAGGTTTACCCATTTTTTTTGGGCATTCATTAATTTCTTTTTTTTTTTTTTTTGGCCCAAACAACAGACATTTATTTTCTTACACTTTCAAAGGCTAGAAGTCCCAGATGCTGTTTTCCTGACTTACAGACAGGTGTCTTTTTACTATGTTCTCACATGATCTTTACCCACTAGAGTGAAAAAGAGAAAGAGCTCTCTTTCTCTTCTTAAAAGGCCACAAGTCCTACCAGACTAGAATCCTTCTTTTTTTTTTAATTTAAGTTTATTTATTTATTTTGAGAGAGAGAGGGAGAGAGTGCAAGCAGGGGAGGGGCAGGCAGAAGGGGGAAAGAGAATCCCAAGCAGGCTCTGTGCTTACGGAGCCTGACGTGGGGCTCAATCTCACACCTGAGAGATGATGACCTGGGCCAAAATCAAGAGTTAGATGCTCAAGTGACTGGCCACCCAGGTGCCCCTTCATTTTTTAAGTTAGTATTCCATTGTGTACCTATATTCTGTTTTTTTTCATCAACTAATGGACATTTGGGTTGCTTACACTTTTTGGCTATTAGGAGTCATTCTTCTGTATCGTTTTTGTACCAGTTTTTATATGAACGTGCATTTCATTTTCTTAGGTATATACCAAATAGTCCTAATTGCTGAATCGTATGGTAACACTATGTTTTTTAACCTTTTGAGGAACTTTTGAGACTGTTTTCCAAAGAGACTGCACTGTTTTACATTCCCACAGGGGAGGTATGGGGGTTCCAGAAAATTCAAACTGAAGGTTTTTTTTACTACTTATTATTTTGTAAAGTTTATTTATTTATTTTGAGAGAGAGAGAGGAGTGCAAGTAGGGGAGAGGTAGAGAGGATTCCTAGCAGCGTGACACCGTCGGTGCGGAGCCTGACCTATGGCTTGAACTCACAAACCATGAGATCATGACCTGAGTTGAAATCAAGAGTCAGATGCTTAACTGACTAAACCACCCAGGTGCCCCCGAACTTAAGTTAATTTTTTTAATGTTTATTTTTGAGAGAGAGAAAGAGAGTGAGAGAGAGAATGTGGGAGGGTCAGAGAGAGAGGGAGACACAGAATCTGAAGCAGGTTCCAAGCTCTGAGCTGTCAGCACAAAGCCTCACATCGAGCTCGAACCCAGGAACCATGAGATCTTGACCTGAGCTGAAGTCAGAAGCTTAACCGACTGAGCCACCCAGGTGTCCCAATTTTTTTTAAATTAAAAGGTAAGGTGCCTTCATCCTGGTAAACATTACGGAAGTAAAACCCAGTGAGAGTCTCCTTGATGACCAGAAGTTTAGATCATGGAGGATTCTCTAGGCTTGCGTTTTATTTTCAATGGAAATACGTTAATATTCAGTCTCTTTAAATGTTTCCTCTTTTACCTCGTTATTCCATACAGTTTTTAGTGAAAGGAATGGTGCTTGAGGAGGTAAATCACAGAGGACCTGGTGACGGGCTGTCTTTGCTGTATTTTGGCTAAAGCAACTCTTGAGACCTTGGGTGACAAAGCATTTCCTCAGAACAAGGGAGAGAGAATTCTGTTGCCTTAGAAACTTGGGAAGAATAATGTTTGTCATTGGATTTCTGAACAAAAAGAACCACCGTCGCTTTGGTGGAACGCAGGAGAGAAGAGCTCAGGGCTGTGAATGTGGACCCCTGGCCGCCATGTTCCAGTGGGAAGAGGGCGCGTTCCCAGATGTCTTAGCATTGACTGCCAGCAGCTGGTCACCGCAGCGGGGGTTGTAGTGCGACCCAGCCTTGCCTGTGCTGTCACGGGAGACTTGCGGTGTCCGAAAGCTCACCTGTGTCGTCCGTCTCGCTTGCCCACTCTGCACTGTCCCCCCGGGGTCCTGGAGCCATGGACCCCCGTCAGCTGCTGATTCAAGGGTCCTGGCCACTGACTACCCCTCACCACTCACTATTCTTTGGGTCTCGTGGACGCCTTTCTGTCCCTTCTGTTGTTTTATTTAACTGACTTAAAAAAATTTTTTTTATTGTATCAAAATATACATGGCGTAAAGTTGGCCGTTATGACTGGCCAGCATGCGGTCTTGTGGCCCGAAGCACCGTCCCACTGCTGTGCAGCCATCCCCTCCACTGCCTCCAGAGCTCTTTTTCCTCTTCCCAAACCAAAGCCCATTCCCACCAAGTGGTAACTCCCCGTTCTCTCCCTCTCACTAACTGGCTTTACCCCGGGACAGCCTGTTTTGCTGGCACAGCGTTCTTCAAGCTTCTGGGTCTCTGCGGTCATCTGCAGACTCACACGAGATAAGACGGTCCCTCCTCTCTCTGTCCCATCCTTTCTCTCTCTTCTCCCAGCCCCTGAAGCTGGGCTGTGTTACAGACGCTTTGCACACTGCTCTAATCCACAGCTCTGGGGTAGCGAGGACAGATGCTTCTCAAAGGACCGAGGTTCATAGAGAAAAGGGCGCAGGGGAGTGTCCGCTGACACCCCCTGAAGGACACTCTGAATTCTATGTCTGCCAGGTGATCTCAACTCCCCCCAGACTCGCCCTGTCCCCTGTGGCGCTCGGGAGGGGTGGGGGGAGCGGGACCCGTGCCTCCGGCCACCATCGCGTTGGTTCTTGACTTGTCTGGGTCCCTTTCGTCATTGTCACAGGCAGCTAGGTAGTGCAGGTCCGTGTTTCTGTTCCAGCCTCTGTCTCTTAGTTCTCAACTTACCAAAAAATTCAATATGACCACCTTTTGACTCCCCTAAGAAATTTCACATAAATATTGATCCCCGTTGCTGAAGCAAATTACAGTTCAAACCCAGTTTAGTCTCCATGTCTGTTGGTGGACTTCACAATCCTTAATCTGGCCTTAATTGTACAAGCTCCCTGAACACGCTTTTCAGGGAAAAAAATGCACAAGAAACTCTTAAAGTCCACTATAAATAGCTGGTTTCTTGTCAAAAGAAAATATCAATTCAGTATCCTAGTAATAGCAGATTTCTCTGGTGGTTATTGGAGTTAAGAATTCTTCGATACTGCTTCAACCATCTAATCCCAGTTCCTTGTATCTTAACATATGACTGTTGATCTCAGCACTTACCAATCTACTATTTTTCCACTACCCCTTAACTCTGGTCCTGGGTTTTTGAGGTTTAGCTAAAACATAGACTGTGAGGAAATTCAGGGAAGCAGATGGATATATGTGACACTAATATGTTTGCTGAACTGCAGTGAATTATCTTGGTTGGTGAGTCTGCCTTCTAAACAGATTCCCTCCTTCCTTCCCTTTCTTCCTTCTGTTTTTTTTTTTAATCTAATTTTTCATTCATTCAGCAAGTATTCATCGTGCGACTCCAGTCAGACTTTTTTCTAGGCACGGGATAGACAGCAGCGTGTAAAACGCCTGTGACTCTCGTGGATCTTCTGTATTCAGCAGGGGAGAACGTTATAAATAAGTACAAGATAATTTTCAGAAAATGCTCAGAGCTATGAATAAAGACAAAACGATACGATGGTTGTGTCCAAAGGGACAGTGGCTGTTTGATAGGGTAGGTCAGGAAAGGGAGCTTCTCTAAGGGGAGAGAATGGGAGCTAGTCCTGAGTGACTGAGCCCTTATGGTCAAGGCCAGGGGCAAGTGACTTCCAGGCCGAGTGCGCGGTGGGGGGGAGAGCTTGCCTGGACTGGGAAGGAGGCCTGTGTGCTGAAATCAGGGGCCGGCATCCCTGGGGACCCCACCTCCAGGGGCCTCACAGGATGGGAGAGAGTCGGGGTTTTATTAGGAGTGCGATGGGAAGTCACTGGAGTGTTGAAGCAGTGAGTGGCGAGACCTGATTTACTTTCTCGTGAGGTCTCTGTGGGGCGCGGGGTGTAGACTGAAGGGGAGGAATGGGTCAGAGATGGGAGCGAAGGCTTCAGGCACCCGGAGGGAGGGAGAGGGAGGTGCTTGCACTGGGGCGGGGGCAGTAGAGACGGAAAGAAATGGTGGCGCGGGAGGTCTCTGGGAGGGAAACTTACACGCAGCTCTGGGGAGTATTTTGGACGGCAGTCCCTGCGGAGACTGACATAGGTTGTCGTGGGCGCCTTCCCAGCCTGAAGGGTGGAGCGCAGTATGTCGGTGTGGTCCAGAGTAATGGCCCCCGAGAGATGTCCACACCTCAGTCCCTGGGACCTATGAGGATGTCACCTTTGGCAAATGTGATGAAGTCAGGCATCTTGAGAAGGGGGGTCGTCCTGGGTTTTTCAGGTGGGTTTGTTCTGGCTGCGTGAATCCCGAGAACTGGAGAAGCCTTCCTGGTTGTCCCCAGAGACGCCACCGTGGGGGGAGCTGCGGGAGGGTTTTCAGGCAGCGGCCTTGAACTTTGCTGGCTTTGAAGGTAGACAAAGGGGTCCCAGATCCCAAGAGTGCAGGAGGCCTCAAGAAGCTTGGGCCAGCCCTCAGCTGGCAGGCAGCAGGGACAGGGACCTCAGTCCTCCAACTGCCGGGAACTGAGCTCTGCCAGCACCCCGACTGAGCAAGGCCCTGGACCCTCCCCGGGAGCCCCCAGAAGAGAAGGCAGCCATGTGGACACCTTGGTGTTAGCCCAGAGAGACTCGTATTAGACTTCCAGCCACCAGAACTGTGAAATAAACACATGTCACTTTAAGTTGTGAAGTTTGGGGTATTTGTTGTTTAGCAGTAAGAAACAAATGGTTTATAATCACAGTTTTTCTTTTGTTTGTGAGGTTGAACCTCTTTTTATACGCTTAAGAGCCATCTGTAGTTTTTTCTGTGTATGTCCTTTGCCCATTTCTCTGTTGAGTCCTCCCCCCCCAGGTGTCCCTCATTCATTAAGGAGATGGGTCCTCTGTGGTGGGAGGTGCAGTCCCCAGGTCCCCCGCTGCCGGCCTTCGAACCGTGAGACCAGCTGGGGACAGACTAGAGAGACGAGGGGCCCAAGGACGGAGCCCTGGTCACTGCCCACTTTGGAGGTCAGGCAGAGAAAGGAGCCGAAGCCTGTGGCTCTGCCGGTTCCCGGGAGCTGCCATTAGCCGGTGAAAAGGGACACGGCAGATGGCTACCTCTGCTGTTCTTCATATTCTTCCAGCCTCTGCTCCTCAGTTTAATCTTGGGAAGATCTCAAGTTAGGCCAATGGCCCCAATGGATTAAACCACCTCACGGTCAGGTCCAGTGTGGTGGTCCAGCAGGTGCGTGCAGGAGGACTGGTGGGTGTGTAATAAACTGGTATGGCCGTGACTGGGGAGTGGGATGTGCTGTCCAGTCAGATATGCTTGCTGGAGAAGCTAGTCTCTGCAGTGTTGCGTGAAATTAGAATGCATGTTACCCGTCACATACTTCAGAGTAGTTTTACTGCTTTCTTTAACTAACGTGGAACGTGCCCAGGCCCCTGCTTCTCCTAGGACGGGCTGCTGCTCCTACCGTGTGGGTGTGCTGGGACCCTCCCTGGGAGAAGGGCCTCTGGCCCTAGAAGCTTGACCAGGGGTCTTGGAGATTGAAGGCGTCTGGAAAAAGAGTTTCTGGCATCTCGAAACTTCATACCTGGGGAAGAAGCCCCATGTCATCAAAAACCCTGTGATTCAAGGACTCCAGGGGGGCTCAGTTGGTTAAGCATCTGACTTTGGCTCAGGTCATGATCTCAAGATCCGTGAGTTCGAGCCCAATGTTGGGCTCTGCGCTGACAGCTCAGCCCGGAGCCTGCTTCGGATTCTGTGTCTCCCTCTCTTTCTACTCCTCCCCGGCTGCTGCTCTGTCTCTGTCTCTCTTTTGAAATTAAAAATAAATGTTAAAAAAATATTAAAAGAAAAAAGCCCTAAGATCCAGAGTCAGAGTACGTGCCGCCTCTCTGAGTGTGAGCAGTCCGTTTCACATTGTGTCTTCTTTGTGAGATGGAGAGAGTACTAGTGCCTGCCCAGTTTACGGTGCTCCCCTGACAAGTGAGTGTGAAGGGTCTTTGTCAACCACGAGAAAGTACAGAGATGTGCTTAGCGCTTGAGTCTCAGATCCTGATGCAGGGAGCGGGGCAGGGGGCCAGGGTTTGGTCTGTCCTAAAGCCGTGACTTGGCTTCTTGCCCCGAGGAAGGCACATGAACTGCTGGGCCAAGGGTGATGTGTCTGGGGGAAGATTATGTGGCCTGTCACATTCCGTTCCACCCCACCTGCACCCTGGCTGCCAGCAATCTATGGGGTGCATCTTAAATTTTTATCCAAGTATAATTAGCAGAGCAGTGTGTTATTTTCAGGTGTACAGTGTCATGGTGCAGCATTCCGCCATATTGCTCAGTGCTCGTCATGGTGAAGTGTGCTCCTGACCCTCTTCACCTCTTTCGTCCATCGCGCCCCCCCCCAACCATCTGTTTGTTTGTAGTTAAGAGTCTGTGTTTCTGTTATCTCTGTTTTTCTTTATTTTCTTAAATTCCGCATGAGTGAAATCACACGGTATTTGTCTCCCTCTGACGTCTTTCACTTGGCCTTATATTCTGTAGATGTGTTCATGTTACTGCAAACAGTAAGATCTCATTCTTTCTATGACCGAGTCATATTCCATTGTATGATATACCACCTCTTTTTGTCCATTCATCAGTGGATGCACACTTGGGTTGCTTCCACATCTTGGCTGTTGTGCATAATGCAGTGAACATAGGGACGCATATATCTTCCTGATATATGCAAGATGCAAGAATTACTGAATCATAAGGTAGTTCTGTTTTTAATTTTTTGAGGAATATTCATACTGTCTTCCACAGTGGCTGCACCAGTTGACATTCCTACCAACAGCGCATGAGGGTTCCTTTTTCTCCACATCCCTGCCAACACCTGTTGTTTCTTGTGTTTTTGAATTTAGCCCTTTGGACAGGGGAGAGGTGATATCGCTTCATGGTTTTCATTTATATTCTCCTGATGAGCAATGGTAGACCATCTTCCTATACGTGTTGGCCATCTGGCTGTCTTCTATGGAAAGTGTCTATTGAGGTCTTCTGCCCATTTTTAAATAAGATCATTTGGGTTAATTTGGTGTTGAGTTGTATAAATTCTTTACATTATTTGTATATTAACCCCTTATTGGACGTATCATTCGTGAATCGATTCTCCCATTCAGTTGATTGGGGTTTTGTTTCCTTGATTATTTCCTTTGCTCTGTATAAGTTATTTGAGTTTTTGTGAACTGTGTAAGAAAGTGGTTCAGTTTTCCCAACACCATTTATTGAAGAGACTGTCTTTTCTCACTGCATATTCTTTTCTGCTTTGTCGAAGATTGACCATATAATTGGGGTTTACTTCTGGGCTCTTCTGTTCCATTGATTTATGTGTCTATCTTTGTACCAGTTCCATACTGTTTTAATTACTGTAGCTTTGTAGTATATCTTGAAATCTGGATTGCAATACCTTCGGCTTTGTTTTTTTCCCCAGGATTTCTTTGGCTCTCTGGTTCTGCTGTGGTTCCATAAATTTTACAATTATTTGTTCTAGTTATGTGAAAAACACATTGGTATTCTGATAGGGATTCTATTGAATCCGTAGATTGCTTTGTGTAGTATGGATACTTTACAATATTGGTTCTTCCAGTTCAGGGGTCTTCCTTTTATTTATTTTTTAATGTTTATTTTTGAGGGAAAGAAAATGAGAAGAATAGGGGAGGGGCAGAGAGATAGAGATAGAGAGATAGAGGATCTGAAGCAGGCTCTGTGTTGGCAGCACAGAGCCCCGTGCGGGACTCCAACTCATGAACTGTGGGATCATGATGTGAGCCAAAGCCGGATGCCTAACTGACTGAGTCTCCCAGGCGCCCCTGGGATCTTCAGATCTTGATGCTTACACACAGGACATGTGTTGTGTCTTTACGTTAAAATAGGAGTAACGCTCTCCTTTCTTCACTTGGCCTCACTTTCTTTGTTTATTAATTTTACTGACCCAGACCTTGGTGTTAGCCATCTCTTATCCTTTCCAGGGGCGTGGGAATGTTGTAGAGCCACACAAATATTCAGGGCTCTGAGACAAGGAACTTGCCTTCAGCAAAATAGGTAAACCCCCATCAGTACCTTGCTGATTGACGGTGTGGACAGAAGGCACCCATTTTAGAAACCTCAGCTGTGCGTGTTGGAAGCAGCAGCAGAGAGTGTCAGCATAGACCTGTGGGGGTGGGGAGTCTCGTAGACCTCGCCACCTTCCGGAAGAAGCGTGCAAAAGCTGAACTCAGTGAGTCTCAACCGTGGCCCCCGAAACGAGGTCTGCCTGGTGATGAGGATAGTGTTTGTGTTTAGTTGTAGAAGTTTTTGTTTATTAAAGTTTTTTAACATTTTCATTTTTGAGAGACAGAGTGTGAGCAGGGGAGGGCCAGAGGGAGAGGGAGAGACAGCATCTGAAGCAGGCTCTAGGCTCCGAGCCGTCAGCACAGAGCCTGGCGCAGGACTTGAACCCATGAACCGTGAGATCATGACCTGAGCTGACGTTCAGGTGCTTAACTGACTGAGCCCCCCAGGCGCCCCTAGAAGTTTTCATTTTTAAAAACACTCCTAAATGTGCGTGGAACATAAACAGTTTTTGAAAACAAAATGTTTGAAAATGAACAGTGCCAGACATCTCTGTGAGGGGCCGAGGGAGGCTCAAGGCCGCCGTGCTGGTGCATGCACACGGGTGCCCGTGGCCTGGGAAGATGAGTGGAGCGCAGCACACAGCTCCTCACGCGGGCGCCTGGGCCTCTCCAGGACCCCAGGCCAGCCACCCCGGGGGCTGCTGCCTCTGCGAGCCCCCGCCATCCCCTTCATGAGTTTTCCTTATCACTCCGAGCCCCGGTTTTTATCTGAGTGATGGAATTATGAGTTACGGGAGAAGAGGAGTAAGAAGCACATCAAAGAATTTTCTCGTGGCTTCTCAGTCAAGGGGCCTGGTTGGTCTAGGGCTGCTCGCTTCGGGTGTGCGGCTTTCATCACGAAGCACCTGGGGTTTGTTTTTCTCTAAAAGATGTAGATAATCTAGCGAGAATCCAGGGGAAGGACAACAAAAATGATGTATGGCTTTAGAAAAGGAGAATAACAGTCTATAAATATTTGAAAGGTAATATACAAGAGGGAGAGAGGTTATTTACAGCAGCGGGAGGAGCCTGACAGGGAACACAGGCTTGCGTCGAGGAGCAGGGGGAAATTGGGAAGAACCGAAGAGACCAAGCGTTATAAGGGTGATTAAGCAAAGAAACGTAATTCGCACACTAGTTCGTGCTGCCAGGGGCCCGAGTGGCAGGAGTAAGGAATGTTTCTGAAACAGGATCCACGCGTGACTGTGAATCGTGTTTTCCTAATTCTTCTGTGGGAGGGAGGACAGTGTGTTTGTTTTTTTGCCTTCTGAGTGTGCAGTTTAATTCGCAGCTCCCTGACTTTGTGCTTTCAGAGGTGGTGGTAATAATTACAGTGTTACTGGCTCTCAGTTACTGAGGCCTGGGCTCAGGTCAGGTTTGGTCTTAGCTGCCTCGTTATTTATACGGTGCCTCTGTGAACTAGGAACCGTTACTTCCACCTAGAAGGAAACTGAGGTCCTGTCACGTGCTTGGGATCACCCGTGGATTGAGTGGTGAGGTCGGGATTCCAACCCAGGTCAGGGCCTCCCAGCGGGTGGCCTGCCCTGTACGGGGGTTTCTTACCCTGGTCGTGACCGCAGTCCTTTGGGACCCACTGGGGAGCCAGGCCACTCAACCGCTCAGCCAGGTAGAGCGTTTGCCTCCCGGTGTGAGGTGAGTGAAATAATTGCTGCCCAGAGCTCCCGTTTTGTTTTCTCTCCTTGTTTTCTTTTTTTGAGACAGATTTTCTCCGTATCCATAAGTGCTGTGTTACTATTTTACGTTTGCTCATTAGAAATTCAGTTATACATAAGCGCTTAGTCTTCCTTATCTAGCGACCTGTACAATCGCACATGGGAAAGGGAAGTTTTACAAGGCAGGTATTAGGCTCGATCTTTTTTTATACAAAATTTGTAATGTTTTTATTTCTTTTTGAGAGAGAGAGAGAGAGACAGAGCATGGTCGGGGTGGGAGGCGGCAGAGAGAGAGGGACACACAGAATCTGAAGCAGGCTCCAGGCTCCAAGCTGTCAGCACAGAGCCCAACACGGGGCTTGAACTTGAGAACTGCGAGATCATGACCTGAGCTGAAATCTAAGTCTTAACAGACTGAGCCGCCCATGCGTCTCTATCCTGGATCTTACGTGCTTGTGGCACTGGGAGTTCCTAGGCAGGGTCCCCATTTCCTGTGGCTTCCTGGCTCTCCTCTGTGGTGGTGTCCAGAGTGTTGGTGATTACTAAAAACACAACAGGATACACAGAATTAACTATTCAGAACAAAGGCCAAGAGCTGGGTGTAGGGATTTTTATGTGACTGCCAGGGAGCTTGCAAACCTAGAGTCAGAAGGCCAGTGTCGGGGCGCCTGGGTGGCTCAGTGGGTTAAGCATCCGACTTCAGCTCAAGTCATGATCCCACAGTTTGTGGGTTCGAGCCCCGTGTCGGGCTCCATGCTGACAGCTCGGAGCCTGGAACCTGCTTCCGATTCTGGGTCTCCCTCTCTCTCTGCCCCTTCCCACTTGTGTTCTGTCTCTCTCGCTCTCTCTCAAAAATAGACATTAAAAAAAAATAAGGCCAGTGTTGAATCCAGACTGCAGCTGCTGTTTTATTCCCTTGTGTGTGGCACCTGCTAAGCCACCAGGGGGTCCTCTCCCCAGGGGGCTCCCTGCTGCCTGCACACCACGGAGTTATTGTGGAGTGATTGTGGGTACCAACTGCAAGGATGTACGTAAATGTCAGGATAGTCCCTAAAACGGAAGATGATATTCAAATTAAAAATTAGCATCGTTTGCATTAGCTGTTTTCTTAGCTCTAGAGTTCGTAAGGGTTGAGACTTTGAAGGCAACTGACGGTATTCAGAGGGGGAAACGTCAGGTTTTTATTGGGGGCGAAACAGCAAGTGTCAGATGAGCTTCAGGGACGCTCCCGCAGGAATGCTGCCGCGTTGCCCCTCCCTTCCCTTTGTTGGGTGGGGGGGGGGGCACAGAGTGAGGACCACACCCAGTCTCCTCCCTAGAGGTTGATGGTACAGAAATCCAAACTGTGGCTCCAGGCGCTGGCATTTGTCACTTAGCTTTCCATGGTGCCAATCCTGTGTGTTGTTCTACAGAGGAAGTACCTTCCCTCTGGACTCTTGTGCCTTTTTAAAATAAAGAGCTTTTTGGTTTCTGTCCCCATGCTGTTCACCTAGCAGTGGCGTCTAGTGAATTTCTCCCTGAAGTCGTCCCTAGATTACTTTTACTGTAAACTGTAATGATTTTGCCTGGGCCGTAATTTCTCCCAAGGTCTCTTCTCTCAGCGACTTGTAAAGCTACTCCTCCCCTCTCCTGTTCTGTTTGATCTTTTATAATTGGCTTAAAACGCGCCATATTTAATCTGCAGTGACTTTGTTTCTCCTCCCTAGTTTTGCTTTTCCAGTCCCTGAGAATTTAATAATCTGTTGCTTATTATGTCCTTAGTTTTACCTAGGGCGTCCTCTCTTCTGTCACTCTGCTTAATAGCCTTTTCTCCTTGTCTACGTTTGGTTTGGCTGTTAATGGAAATCTGCATCTGTCTGTATTTCGGCTTGCAGTAGGTAAGGTCCTACATCTTCTGTGGACTTGGTGGGCTTCCTGGCGTCGGACTGAACCCGGAAGTACCTGTAGATGCACAGAGTGTTGTCACAATAACATGCCCCTTCCCACCTTGGCCATGCAGTTGAGCACCCGGCTGGTATTGAATGAGTGAGTGGATGGATGGATGGATGGATGGATGGATGAATCAGAGTTTTCAGAGCTTTTTCTTACAAAGTGACATTTGTGGGGCAGATGGCTGTGTGACAGCTCAGCTCGTAGGAAAGGACCACTGTCTTCCCTCCTCTGTGGCTCACTTCTTGGTGACTCCTTCCTGTGACAGCATCCGCTTACAGCGTTGTGGTCTCTTCTCAGGAGAGCAGACTTCCTGGTGCTTCTCTGGTGTGTCCAGTCTAGGAGGAAGGAGCACCCCCAGGGGGGTCTCGAGGCTCTGCCTGATCTGTTGTTTCTTCCCCCCGGCTGGGGGATAACTACCGTTAAAACTTGGTGTTTCAAGGGGTGTGTGCTGTTTTGTGGCTATCCAGATACTTGCCCTGGTCTCATTGTTGAGTTAAAAAAAAAAATCTCTCACTCGTCAATCTAGTACGTGCTTGTGTTTTGGAAGAAACCTTGGTGGTTGACGCAGCCGCAGACACGGCTCCCTTTATGTAGGCTCCTGGGTTAGAGGTTGTGCCCGCCTCCCTCCACGCCACGGGCTGTACCCCACTGTACCATGTGCCCGGGGTTGGGCCACCAAGCAGTTCTTGATAGTGGAGACCTTCCTGTGACGCAGGAGGTCTGCAAGCATGTCGGGTTTCCGGTGATGCGGACGGACAGAAGTCTGTACGACAGGTCATGAGGCGAGGAGGATCGCGGGAGACGGCACGCGGCTGTGGCCGGAGGCGTGCAGAGCCGTCTAGCTACGTAGCTTCTGTCAGGCCGGTTCTCAGTTGCCGTGAGAACATTCTGGTTGGGTCTCGGTAATGATTTCTTTTGTTTAAGATTGGCCTTTCTCTGCTATTAGGGTGTTGACCGATATGTATAGATACAGATGTGGGTGTAGATCTGTGCGTGTGTGTACATACGTGTCTGAATACACACGCACATGTCCCACATTGTCATAGTCTTCAGAGCGTGCAGCTGCTGTCTCTGCCGTCACGAAAAGCCGGAAGCCTCTGGCTCCAGCCGGGGAGAAGGAAGGGAAGGGAAGGGGCTCTGTCACAGAGGGAGGGTCTCACCTGGGCGTCTCTTGGGCACAGCTTGCTTACTGGGTGTCCCTTGGCCCGAACTGCGCGGAGGGTGGGGACCGGAGTCCCGGCCTCCGTGCTGGGGAGGCAGGCATTGTCACAGGTGCGTCACCTCTTACTGTGCCCCGTGGTGGATGACACGTGTCAGGGAGCAGCTCACCGTGAGAGGTCACGGAGAGTCTGGGTGACTCGTGTACGCACTTCAGGAACGGATAGGACGGTTGGATTGGCAGCAGTCGGAAGCGAGGCTGGCGTGGGCCGTCTCCGAGGGGGGTCAGAGCCGCAAGTCAGGGGCTGGGGGCCCGTGAGACGCCCTGTGGACCGGATCACGGCTCTGGGCCCCTGCCCTGCCTGATGCCTCCCCGGGGCCGAGGATGAGGCTGTGACTGTCCAGTTCTCTGTCTTTGGGAGCTGAGAACCCGCTTGGCCTCCGGGTTTGAGATCTGATGCGCCTCCATGCCACCGTTTAAACCGCTGGCTGTCATGTAGCTGCTTCTCCCGCAAGTCTTCCTCCGCAGCAGCAGCTGTGTTTTAAATTCCGGACGTTCACTGGTCAGGTCTGCGCAGCCTCCTTTACCCTTAATGACTCGTCCCGGGGGCGAAGTGTGGGGTCCTCAGCCCTGTCACACGCTGGTGCACACACATCCTTCCACTGGCTGCTCTTCTCCAGGCCTCAAAGCCAGGAGCAGAGTGACCTCCCGGGCCTTCCCTGCCGGGCTCCGCCAAAGACTGTTGGGTTTAATTCTCTGTGGTTCACCCTGCCTGGCTTTGGTAAAAAATGATGGTTGAAAGAGTGGATGAGGGTTTATATTTCGCATGGACCTCTGTTCATTTCAGAGGAGCCTCGTTGACAAGGACGGAAAGAGGAAGGGAAAGGAAGACGGCAAAGGCAGGCCAGTCCGCACGCCTGGGAGATTCTGGTGGACGGCATGGTGGAGGCAATTCACTGTGCCCGTTCCTGGCAGTCCGTGCTCTCAGACTTTGTTGTGAACTGTGTATGTGCTTAGAGGGGCATCAGCCACCCCCAAGTGGGCGCCGTGCAGCAGGGCTCCTCAAGGAGGCTGTAGTGGGGAAGACACACGAGTGCCCCTGGGTGGCCGAGCCCCCTAGCACCCAGGCCACGTGCCGCCAGCGGTCCCCGGCCCCTCCTCTCTTGCCCCCCTGTCGCTATAAAGCGACTCGCTGGGGTGACCGAATGTCAGTTCTCGAATTCATATTTTAAGCACACCTGGAACCCCCAGATTCCGTTTTCAGCACTGACTGGGACACAGCACCTCTTCCCACTCAAAAAAACACTCAGTGTGGGAGCGCAGATACTGAATTTAAGATTGAAAGCTTCGCCCTCCTTTACTCTCCACCTTCTCCCAAGAGCCTCTTTAAAAAGCATGATACAATTAAACAGTCCAGTCAAAGACAAGGGAGTGCGGAGGGCTCGAGATAATTCCCGGTTTGGGTGGCCAGCTCCCACATGGGAGACTTGATTGTGCTTTGTTTCCCGTTTGCTCGGGCGGAGGTGGGAAAGGTGAGTCGGGGAAGAAATCCCAAGTATTCCTGATCAGAGAGAGGTGTGCCTGCCAAGGCTTCTGACCTCGGCTCCAGAACAGACCCCTTGAAGTGCTGAAGGTCAGGTCCGGAGGGCTCCCTTCACAGATTTCGTAAGAGGGGCCGTTAGCTGCACCAGCGAGCAGCCCTGGAGGTCACCGGCCGACCGGGAGACATAATCATGCATGGTAATGAGCAATTACAGGTAATGGGCTGCTGGGGGCGGCGGCAGACACACAGCCCACCGTCCTGCCTGGAGTGAACACTGACCAGCACATTAACTTTATAGCGAGCTAAAAGTTCGGCCTTGGAACAGCAGCAATCCCCCCCCAATAAATAAAATCCCGGCTTACTTAAAGGGAGCACCGTGGTAGCTGGCTTTGCAGGAGCAGATCTGGGTGTGGGAGGGGCAGGGCTGGGGAGAGCAAGGCGGGCAGGTACACAGTGAAGAGGCTGTTTGCCTTCCTGGCCCTGCGCTGGTGTTTGATGGTGTTTGACGTTCAAAATAGCCCTGTCAGGATCGCCTTGTGGGAGAAACGGATTGTACCCGCATTTCCTGATTATGACTTTAGGGAGTGATATCACACCGACTGCACTCAAGGCTACTGTCTGACCTCCGAGGAGGCCAGGAGTGGAGGATTCTGCTCCTTTCCAAGTTCATGCGCACTCGGGAAGCGTCTACCAGGTGCAGCTCAGCCCCCCTGCAGGACCCCACAGATGAGCTTTCTTTTTTTCATTTGCCAGAATTATTTGGGGGCTCTCTTGCTCGATGGCAGAGAATGCCATCGCTGTGTTGTGACTGTCATCATAATAGCGAGCATCTCTTCACGCGCTTAGCGTGTGTCACAGCCTTTCCCCCATGCCCTCTGTGCTGTGTGTAGCAGCATGGTCCCCACATTACAGACAGTGCCGCACAGAGCCCTTAAGTACCGGCATCCAAGGTCAGGGGCAGAAGACTCCAGAGCCGGTGCTCTCCATCGGAAGCTCTGCTACCTGGCCGTAGTGTGCGGGGTCGGTGTCTGTTTCACCGAAGGAAACATTCCAGGCTTAGGCACAGAGCCAGAGGCCCCCACTTGGGACTTGACTGCTGAGTGCCACCCTCGCAGCTCGTTCAGAATGAGACCCTGGACCCCACCGGCCCTGAAGTCGGTCTTCTCGGAAAGGGAAGAGCTCCCAAGACAGAAGCTTTCAAGCCTTTCAGTGGCAAGGACCCCTCACACTCTGCAGAATCATCCAGGACCTCCAGGCGCCTTTGTGGATGTGGATTCTGTCGATCGGCCCTGATTGAATTAAAACCCAAGACTGCGAAATCAAAAAATATACGTTCATTCCTTTAATAGTATAACATCTCTCCATTGTTAGCATAGTAACATATTTTAGTGAAGAAAGAACTATGTTTTTCCAAAACAAATTAGTGAGGACATGACATTGTACATTTTTGCTGTTCTGTTTTGTGTCTGACTTTGTAGGACCCAGCTGGATTCCCAGTATCTGCTTCTTCAGTCTGTTGTTTGATTGAAATACATGAAAATTCAGTTCTACATAGATAAATATTTAGAAGAGAGAAAGAAATAGGTTTTTTTGTTTTTTTATTTTTATGTTTTTTTATTTATTTCTGAGAGACAGAGAGCGCAAGCAGGGGAGGGTCAGAGAGAGAGGGAGACACAGAATCTGAAGCAGGCTCCAGGCTCTGAGTTGTCAGCACAGAGCCTGACGCGGGGCTCGAACCCACGAACTGTGAGATAATGACACTTATCGACTGAGCCACCCAGGTGCCCCTTGAATAGCTTTTGGAGACCCTGTGCCTGTTCTCTGATACTGGACCCAAACTCGAAAGGTGATTATTTCTTAAAGATTAGTTGTGAGGTGGAGTCTGAAACCATGCTAAGAGCTTTGTTCTCTGTTCCAGTAAAATCCACTCCCTGGTCCATCTTGCACTTTAAGTGGATCTTTCATCTGTGCATCATTTTGTAATGTCATGCACTGGTCACTTGGATTGTGAATTGTGCGGACTTCCACCGGTTGTCTTGTTTCGTTGCAAAACATAGGACAGTCCCATTCGTTCTTATCACGACCGGTTTTGTCACGAGTCAAGCCCGTGATGACAGATACAGGTTTTCAGAAATTCTGATTTTTACTTGAAAGCTTGAATTTTGGGGTGATAATTCCTGTAAGTTTTCCTTGAAGGGACAGGCTCCCTTTGATGTTCTTCAAGGAGACGTCTACCAAATACCCAAGCCCGGTAACCAGACATTTTCATCACTCCTTTGAGAGTATGAGGTTTCATACACTGACGCAGGGTTCAAAACCTGCACCGCGAGATCATGACCATGAGCTGAAGTCGGATGCTTCACCGACTGAGCCACCCCGGAGCCTTATCTTCATTCAGACATTTGCACAAAGTACCTCGTTCAAGGAAACCATCAGCCTTGGGTGGCAAGCAATGCACCTGCCTCATGAGCCCCTCCCACTTTGTCGCGGGGTATTAAGAAGGCAGGGGCCCAGGTAGAGATGTAGTCAAGTGGGTTTTTTTTCCTGCTTCATCAAGGGTATCTTAAGCAATTTTGACGCGAAGTTTTGTAACATTATGCAAAGCAAAACTTTCTGAATGAGGACCTCAGTGAGGAATCCAGTGACCGTTGGTGCAGCTCGGTGGGACCACCTTGACGTGCACGAAGGCACTTTCCCCTCACTGCTTCCGCCTCACCAGTGCACCTGCCACACAGTGAGACTTGCGTGGCTGTGGGATCCACGTGGCCTTGTGGACCTTGACCGGGAGCGGTGGACGGGGGAAATTCCTACCATGTTTCTGGAAGTGCCACAGTAGATATTGCGTGTGATTTCTTGGTGTGAAAACGCCAGTCGTCGGTGGGTTTAGAGCTGTGTTCAGGCTGCTGGTGCTGGCGTGGCCCTGGCGTTTCCCCTCGCACCCCTCCACCCCGGCCTCCAGCCAGAGGCTGTTGTGTGCAGGGGCTGTGGAGCGGCCTGGCCCCCAGGCATGCTCACCCACACCAGCCCCTGTGGCTGGGGGCTACAGCGGTTCCTGGGGGCCCAGCCCTGCTCAGCGATTGTCCGAGGTGACTTGAGACACACCATAAGACACATACCTTGCTGAAATGTGGGTGATTGCGCCGAACCAGTTGCAATATGGAGTTTAGCAAAAGCCACGTGAAGCCGTTTGATGAGCTGTAATTGCTTTTTTATTTTTTCACGTCTGACTTCAGCGTCGCTGCCCACCTGGGACCTGCAGGAGCAAAGACAGACACCTGGGACCTGATTTTTAAAAGCAGGTTTACAGAAACAGAATCTACCAGAATCACCAGTGGACTTGCACACGGACAGCCCTTGGGTTCAGCACCCTTTGTGACCAAAGGGAGGACATGCGTGGTTGAAGCCCCTGCGTTTTAAGTTGTCCAAACACAATTCAGAGCAGAGCTTTTCTAAGGGGACCTAAATTACACATTCACAGTCAGTCCCAGCTGCACGCATGAAGTTTTCTCCGTGCAAGGGGTCCCAAGAGTGGGGAAGGGGTGCCCTCCCGCAAGGCCTCCTTTGGAACAGGGCACCGGCCGTCCTTCCTCTCCTCTGGTCCCCTCCCGAACCTGGGCCTGGCAGCTGGCCCGCTGGCGGCCCGCTCCTCATGGCTGGCGGTGCTGACAGTGTCCCAGGCTCCCTGGCATCTCGCCAACGATAGGGACTTCTGAGTTGTCCTCGGGTGAGAACACGTTCTTGGCCACGTGATGGGCTTTCATGGCCACGAGACATCTTCTAGCAAAGTCAGAGAGATGGCGTCGTCTCCGTGTCTGACTCCCTCTGCAGGCCAGCCGTGCTCCTGTGTGGCCCCCTGGGATCCTGAGGCTCACACAGACGGGGTGTGGACAGGGGAGCACACAGGGAGAGCGGAGACCCGGGGATGGGAACGCCGGTAGGTGCGTGGGTGCGGGATGCCGGGGTGGGGAGTGCCAGGCTTTCCAGGCGCAGGGAGGATTTTTCCGTGGATGAGTCTCAGGTCCAGCCTCCTGTGCAGGCAGTACCCTCCTTCTTGTCCAGCTGTGAAGATAGACATACACGTATGTTGTTGTTTTTTTAAAGACTTGTCTATGGGAACCTTTTCTGATCCCTAGATTTGTCCTCGGGGCTCTTCATCTGCAGAGAGCAAGCTCCCTGAGGGCAGGGTCGGGACCAGCACTTGGAGAGGTAGCCGGGGCGCAGGGGTGCGAGAGCGCCTGTTTCTGAGCGTCCCAAACAAACCTGGTGTGGACACTCGCCATGGTCAGAAGTCCACAGGCAGAGAGACAGTGGTGACGGACAAGAAAGGACCTTGTTTCCGCGAGGCCAATACCAGGAAGGCGGCCGACCAGCGGCTCAAACGTTGTCTCCAAAAGTGCTGAAAATATTTCCAGGATTATGGAAAGAACGTGTTGAGCAGAGGCGGATGGGTCTGTGCAGGTGAGCAATGAAGGTCAAGTCCATCTCTGTCTTGAGGTCAGTGCCTCTGGGTCTCGCTGGCTTAGGGCAGTCCTTGTTGCTTGAGCGGGTGGCTCAGTCCCCATCAGGGATGCTTGTCCACAGGGCCTTTTGCCTGAGTTAAGAGATAAGCTGGAAAGAACTTAATGATGTAGAAAGTTTGAGGTCAAAAAGGAGATAGTTGAAGCTGGCTTTCAGGAATTGCTGCACACAGTGGGTGTGTGTGTGACTCTGGGCCTTTCAGTGGCCCCAGGGCGGCCTGTTTCAAATCTTGGCCTGGTCCCTTGGAAGGCCTCTGTGCCTTTCCCTCTTTATAGTTTCTCCGTTTCTGCCCTCTGACCTTCTTGGTCTGTGTGGTCCGGTTGTGCTCAACAATCAAGATCTCCCCTCTTCCTCATCTCTGTCTCCCCTCCCTCCCAGATCCCTTTGCCTCTCACATTAGTGTTTTATACACCTTTGAACCAAAAACCTGCCCCTGGCTTGAAAGACCAACTTCCGGTTCTTTTCGTCCTGAAAAGCCTTCCCCCTCAGAAAACCGAACTTGGCAATTCCTCCAGGACTGAATTACACCTAGCAGAATCCCTTGGGAAAAACGAGAAGTTGGCTCTCGCACATTCCATGCTATGTGTACAGGGGTGACGTCGGCGAGCCCGCCGCACAGAACTTGTCCTCGGGAGGCTGGGGCTGGTCCCGCCCTCCCTTCCCGTGCATTCTCCCAGCCTGGCTCGTCTCTCCTTCCGTGTGTTTGTTTGGAGCCTCCCCTGGGGAGTCCTGCCAAGGACGACAGCCTTGGTCTGCGCTCCAAGGCCCCAGACAGGTTGCCTTGAGCACAGCACGCTTCCTGTGTGGCATATGAATTGCGTCTCCACCAGGGGACGGTGACAGTGTCGGTGACAAGCTCCTCGTTCATCCTGGCCGTCACCGTTCAGGAACAGTCGACACACTGCCACCTCTGGAATCGGGCCTCTCCCCGGAGCCAACTCTGCTTCCCTCCGAAACCCGGCCTGTTCCCTGGCCTGGATGGTGGGCTTGTCTGGGGTCCTGTGAGCGCTCGGAGGGTCCGGGACGGTCCACAGGACGACCGTTGTCTCTCCGTGTCCCTCTCCAGGCCTCACCCTAGGGGGAGAGGAGGCCCGAAGCCTCTCTCCGGGTTTCCCCATTCCTGCGGAATCTAGGAAATGCTAGGAGCTGTTACCCTGGACATTGGGGCACCTCGTGGAGAAGAAAGGTGAAAGCAGTGAGCTGAGCCAAGCCTTCTTGTCCCCGGGAGGTGCCCCCGCCACCCTGGTTCCATCATCATGTCAGTCATGGAACATAGTCTCGAGACCTCAGTTTTCCTTTTAAAAAACAACAACAAGAATAGAGAAAATGACTTACCCTTTCTCTGGACCCTCCTAACACTCTGCATAACACGTTAGATCATTTTGAGATCTCAGACTTAGTGGTGAACAATTTTACCTGGTGGGTAACTCTTAAAACTAGAAGCCAAGTAGGACGGGAACCATGCAAGGCATGAGATTACAAAGAAAAATAGAATCTGGTGATGAATGGTTGAAGGTGTGGTTTATACATAAAGCAGAATACTGCTCAGCAATTATAACAAATGAAACCCTGCCGTTTGCAGCAACGTGGATGGAACTGGAGGGTGTTATGCTGAGTGACGTAAGTCAGTCAGAGAAAGACAGATACCATGTTTTCACTCGTGTTAGTTGAGAAACTTAAGACCATGGGGGAAGGCAAGGGGAAAAATAGTTTCAAACAGAGAGGGAGGGAGGCAAACCATAAGAGACTCTTAAATACAGAGAACAGACTGAGGGTTGAAGGGGGTGGGGATAAATGGGTGAGGGGCACTGCGGAGGGCACTTGTTGGGGTGAGCCCCGGGAATGATGAATCCCGGGAATCTACCCCAAGACCAAGAGCACGCTGTATACGCTGTATTTCAGCTAACTTGACAATAAATTATATTTTAAAAAAGTACCTTGGTGTATGTCGGTTAACTCGAGGATCACGGTGAATCCTAAATAGCCTTTTTTGTAAACTGTCAATTCCGATTTTCTGCGCGATCTTTCATACAGGGAACTGTGGGGCTGCGTTTTGTCATTGAAAAGGGAGTAGGAGGCTCTCGGTCTGAGTGTAAAGGACTCAAAGTGCAACAGCTCAGGGGATCCTGACGCTGGAGAAGAGCAGGAAAAGCCTGCACACGCCTCACAATGAGTTACTGGTTAACCGCTATTAATATGCCACGGGCCCGGAGGCCAGCATATAACACCGCGGGATCGATGCGGGTGTTTATCATGTGTGGGTATTGATCCCTCATGAAGGAGTGAATCGTATTTCACACTGCATATGTTAGTGCAAAAAAAAAAAAGTAGCAGAGGGCTTGGGGAGGTTTATCCCAGAACCAGACGAGCGGAAGGTAAACGTATAGAGCCACAAATAGGGGCTTCAGAATGAAAGGAATCCAGTCTGGGCAATGCCTCTGCAGACCTCTCTGCTCAGACAGATGCTGCTGGCCATTTTTTTCCGGATTCATACCTACTCTTAGTTGTTGAATCCAGTCCTGCTGACCTTTTTCCTTCTAGCACAAAGTGATGCTAACCTGGTAATAAGTACCAGCTCTTAGAAGGTCTGGCTTCACTCTGCCATTGGCGTCTTGGCAGAGACCTACAGGTTGATGATTCGTACGTGGGCCGCTGGTTAGGAGAGTTAGCGCGTTCCCGGGGCGCCCTGCTGGTTCAGGTGGAAGAGCACAGGACTCCTGGTCTCAGGGTTGCGAGTTCAAGCCCCACGTTGGATGTAGTGATTACTTAAATACATAAAACTTAAAAAAAAATGTGCATTAGAAAAAAAAAGAAAGCTACCACATTCTCTTGAGAAAAGCAGTGCTGCTGTGGCTTATGTTATTACTAATATCGTCCTAACGTCATCTTGGCCAGTGTTTATCCTAGAAACGCAAATCGTGAGATCCAGCCTCAGAATTTTCAGCAGACTCGTTAAGATGTTTCCGCTGGCTTTGTGCTCTGTCATGCTGGCCGTGCAGTTAAAATGTCCCCGTCACTGTGTGTGTCAGGCCTGGGGGGAGCAGGAGGAATTCACCAGCTGTCAATATTCACTTCTTTTTTTTTCCTGTGACTCAGAAAAGGGTTAGGAGTAGCCTAGAGTTTGTACGTGGGAAAACGCTTCTTGAATATACACATACGTATACATTTCAAATATTGTCTGGCTAACTATTTCCTGGCTTATGCGTTGTAAATCTTACCTTCGGGTTTATTGCCAAGTAGCGACACTTTGCCTGACTTCCCAGCTTTGGCACCGCCACCCCGGCACTCAAGAGAAGGTCTCTAGTTACTCCTTGGGAACTCTGCGGTGGCAGAGGTCGGAGGGGGGCGAGCTCAGCTTGTTCTCACTCTCCCTCAGCCTGGGGGAGATCTCTGTGTGCCTTCTCAGGCTGGAGCGCCGCCTGATCACTCAGCACTTCAACAAGGGTCAGATAGGGGTCCTGGGGGACCAGGGTATCAGCGGTGTAACTTGGCCGTTTGAAGGGAATGCCTAGAACACAAACATGCCAGTGACTTTCATGCAGTTTTATTTTCCCACCATTACTACAGCCTCCCTGTAGAAGCTCATAATTACCCGTTCAGGCCTGGAGTATATAAAGAGCCTCGTATAGGGCCATCTGGGCGGCTCTGTCGGTTAAGCATCCAACTCTGTTTCAGCTCTGGTCATGGTCTCACGGTTGGGTGGGTTCAAGACCCGCATCAGGCCCTGTGCAAAGCTAATAGCCTGCTTAGGAGTCTCTCTCTCTGCCCCTCCCCCACTCGCGCGTGCGCCCTCTCTCTCTCTCAAAATAAATAAATAAACTTAAAAAATTAAATAAACTAAGGAATCTAGAGTATACTAATGTCTAGACCATATATGCATATACAGGATAGAATGTTCTAGAATAGTCTAAATTCCTGCCTCCTTAGTCTCCTCGATCTGTTCTGTGCTTGGATCAGTTTTCCTAAAACATTTTTATGTTACTCCCTTCCTCTGAAAACTTTCCCTGACGCCCTGTAGCTTGAGAAGAAACGGGAAGTCCTTGACTGGCATCTGCCTCCAAGGCCTTCCACAATTGGAGCCAAGACGGCTTCCCATTCTTACTATCTGTGGGCCCTTGACGGGAACTGTGTGCTGCGGCCAGGCTCCTCTTTGCCTGCTCGCCATCCCTACCGCAGGGCCCGTGCTCCTCTTCTCCAGGGTCCTGCTGTTGTCATTCTCTTTCGAGTGTGTCCCCACACTGTCCTCTCTAAAGCCCCTCAGTCCTGGCTCCCATCTCCACTGCTTCTGCTGAGGGCGACATCCACCTGTGTCTCAGGCTGCGCCTGTTTTCCCCGAATCTGTGGCACACTCTTAAGAAATGAAACATGATGGGGCGCCTGGGTAGCCTGGTCAGTTAAGCATCCGACTTCTGCTCAGGTCATGATCTCACGGTCCGTGAGTTCAAGCCCCACACCAGGCTCTTTGCTGACCGCTCGGAGCCTGGAGCCTGGTTCGGATTCTGTCTTCGTCTCTTTCTCTCTGTCCCTCCCCTGCTCATGCTCTGTCTCTCAAAAATAACTAAACATTTAAAAAATGAAACATTGTGAATATTTTTTTGTGCCTTTTACATCTAAAGCCAAGCTTTGGACATAGTTGTCTTAGGATAAACAATGAAGGAGCCAGATACAAATAAAAAAAACAATTTAAGGTCAAGAATAAATGATTTTTCCATTACCCACCTCTTTTGGTTTTCCAGAAGCCCTGTGTGGAATATTTACGTTTTTCAGGGGGAATAAACACTTAAAGAAATTAAGTTTCTGTGGTTTGAATACACGAAGAAAGCCTGGGTGTGCCCCACGAGAATCTGAGCTGTTCGAGCAGCCATATAGAGACCACCTGTGACCCAAGCGCCGCAGCGATTGGGGGCAGGTGGTGTTTATTTGTTCGCTCCTATTTGAGAGCCAGTCAGGAGCATCAGGGCAGCGCGGTCAGGGGTCACATGTCTAGGGATGGCTTCTGGGGCAGTTGCTTCGAGTCTCCCAGGTAGACTAGATGTTCGATCTGTGAGTGCGTCAGAGCCTTCTGAAAGCCTTGTGAAAACTCAGGACTGCCAGGCCCAGCCCTCAGTCTGGTGGGTGCGGTGGGGTCCAAGAGTGTGCAGTTTTGCAGGATCCCAGGTGGGCTGATGCTGCCGATTCAAGGTCAGACTGTGACCATCACCGGATTAGACACCTGTCGTTTGATGGACGCTTATTTCGACCTTGGGGACTTTCCGTGTACCAGTAGCATGCACCTGGAGGCTGGGGGGTCATGAAGCTGTTCTGAACATTGACCAAGAGCCTTGCTCTGCTCTGTAGTTTGCAGATGGGGAAGGCCGTGAGGCGGAGTTGTGGGCACCCGCATGTGAATACCGTGTTGTGTTTTCTTTCCAGAGGGACGCCTGGTCATCCAGGATATGCCTGCCGTGGCCAGCAGGGGGCACGTGGAGAACGCACCTGACCTGGTTTCTGACTCCACCTACTACAGCAGCTTTTACCAGCCGTCTCTGTTCCCTTACTACAACAATCTGTACAACTACCCGCAGTACTCCATGGCCCTGGCCGCAGAGTCCTCCTCCGGGGACGTGGGGAACCCCCTCGGGGGGTCCCCCGTGAAGAGCGGCCTCCGGAGCCTCCCGGCTCCCTACGTGCCTGGCCAGCCCGGAAACCAGTGGCAGGTAAGACGTCACCCAGAGTGACGGTATCTGTCCAGGACATGCACACGCACACACAGAGACCAGCTCAGCACATGTCGTGTGCACAGGATGCCAGCCGTGTTCAGAGACACGTTCACTCCCCCGTGACGCGGCATTGACCCCAGAGGCCGCCGCGGGAGCTGTGCAGTGTGAAGGAATGCGTGTGTTCATTTGCATTTACTTCTCTCATTTTTCGCTCTCGTTTTGCGTAAACGCAGCTGGCCGGAGGCAGGTTCACAAGTAGCCTGTAGCCTCATCCCCACTCTTGTGGAGCAGCTTAGAAAATGCTGGGGGCGGCCTTCTGGGCGGCAGTAATCTTAGTGATGAGCTTGCACCCTGGAAGGGACAAGTGTTATCACCTGTGTGTTCCCGTGGAAGCCAGGTAAGAAAAGGAGTTAGGTCCGTGTTCTGAGCCAAGTTAGGTGCTTTTTGTTTTTTTTTTTAAGCTGGGAATGAAGGTCAGCTTTCACAGGCTTGAGTGTGGCCTTCAAGAGCTTTTACATTAGCATCTGGGGTAACACGGAGCGGTTTGCATTGTCAGGGAGGGGTGATTCTCTAGAGCTGTTGGGCTCCCTCGGCTCTAGCCTTTTCCGCAGACGGGAGGCACGAGAGCGTCCACAGGCTGGGTCACCACGCCAGGCAGGAGCGCCCACACCCACCCCCGGGCCCCCGCCAGCCGTAGGCGTTAGGATTCTGGGAGAAGTGCTCTTATTCGGGCTACAGCTACCGCACTCGGGCTTTCTCAGCTGGGCTTTGATTCCACGCACTGGGACGAGTGTATCTGGGAGTTCAGGGCAGAACTTTGACCTTCTCAGGCCCGCTTTTAAAAAAACGTACGTTGAAATTTCCCTCCGAGCGATTCGATTCCATTTTGCATTTTTTTAGGTGTGGGCAAGTTGTTAATTTTCACGCCGCCCCACTTTTTGGATTCCCTTGCTCCCCATAGGGATCAGACTTCTTCAGGCTATTCATACGTCCCCTCTAGTCCCCTGGGGGACCCACTGTCGTAAGTTTTCCACACGTTTTATTTTCAGAATCATACTTGTTAAAAAGAGAGCTTCAAGCGTGTGGGCGTAATGTGAGTGCAAAAGAAAGTAATGGTTTCTAGATCTTCCCCCTGGACCCCTCCCAGCCTTCTAGAGGGCCAGCTAGACTTAATTACTGGGGGCATGTCTTAGGGTGATTTCTATCAGAGACTTTCCTCTCTGGAAGGAGAAGGAAGCATCTTGTAGTTTGAAAACACCAGCACATCCTGCAGAGTTCCAGGCGGCAGGGACTCCACCGGAGTGTCCTGATTTTCCGGCAACTTCCAGGCTTTAACGGTATAAAAGTAGGACCGATCTGTGAACGTGTTGACTCATGAGGAAAAGGAGGAGGGGAAAAAATCATAAGTGTTCTCTGAGAGAGAGGCAGGCAAAGTCAGACGGGCAGCGGGTAGATATGACGCAGACGTGTGATGCTTGGCACACGAAGGTTTATTCTTACACCGCCCGGAAAAGCTGGGGAGGGTGTGGCGGAAGTCTTGGAGCTCCTTGGAGGTCTCTTCCTAAGTCCACCCTCTCCGGGGACAGCCGGGAAGAGAGGGCTGCCTCAGGCGGCTTCACTGCCTGGCCTTGGAGAGATGCCTCAGGTGCCGTGTGTGAGGAGAGAGTCCCCGGAGGGCAGGTGCCTGCACTTTCTTAGTCCTGGGGGGACAGGCAGCCTTGTACTGTTCATGCTTCCTCCTCTAGCACCGCAGAGGCACTGTTTAACATATAGTTTATTTTCCTGGAAGGCTGAGCTTAAGACGTTTTATTTGCAGTCGCTGTTGGTAATGTGTTCTCATGTAACAAATTATTTTGCGGAAGTAGGTCCTTCTCT
This sequence comes from Helogale parvula, assembly GCA_004023845.1. Taxonomy (NCBI): domain Eukaryota; kingdom Metazoa; phylum Chordata; class Mammalia; order Carnivora; family Herpestidae; genus Helogale; species Helogale parvula. Next base: position 27,211 of record PJEM01010301.1, on the reverse strand, counting down.
GCTACTGTGGTTGGTGCCCATTCCTCTTAGTAATGCCCAAGTAATGACCGCTAGCATTTGCTGAGTGGTGCGTCTTCCTCGAAGCCCCGGGAGGCAGATCGTGTTGTCTGCTTTGTACCGTGAGGACACTGAGACCCAGAGTCTTACTTACCCATGTAAGTTAAGATAAGCTGACTTAATCCATGGTCATACAGTCACCCCACAGGAGAGCTGGAGTTCGAATCTGAATTCTGCGGTGTTTCTCAGCACTGTTAGGTTATCACTGGGTCAGCTCTAAACTCAGAGCCAAGGAAACTGCTGTGAATCTGAATACCAAGGTCCTCTTTAGTTCGTCAGGACTCAGAATTCCTACCTACCCGCTTTGCTTTCCATTGAGGATCTTCTGATTTTTTTTTCTCCTCTTGTGGAGGTTGGAAAAATGCAGGAGCTTCTGGAACAGTGCTGATGTGTGGTTACTTCGGATGGCCAAAAAGGGGGCCTCTGAAGCTTTCTTGAAACACGTGGTCTTGGCAGTTAGGGTGTGAAATATGCTGAATGCCCCGCTGTCTGAAAGTTGCTTTTGGAATCTGCACACAGCTTTCCGGTGAGTGTGATTCTCAGCAAAGCCTGTGTAGACACACGTGCGGTGTCTGTATAACCTGTTGTGATGCTGACAGACGTTAGTTCTCTTGGAAATGAGCTCGTGAGTGCAAGACCCGGCACAGGCCTAAGCCGTCACTTTGCAGAATGGCAGGTGACCGTCGGTGCAGGGGGTCTTACGAAGCTCCAGTTCACCCCATTCTGCTGCAGGAAAAACTGAGGTCTGGAGCTGAAGGGGTTTGCTCCCCAGCCGCAGTGCGTTGACGACAGAGCCTGGAGGGGAAGCCAGGTCTGTTGGTTTGGGGGAACGCTGGAAGGAAGATCCGTATTCACTCCTCAGTGTTTGCGAGCCTGGAGCAAAACGCACAATAGCCTTCACATCTCCCTGTTTCGGTCTGTGAAGCGGCACACTGCCGCCTTGGGAGAGCAGCTGTCTGCCCCCGTCCGGCGTCGCGACGGCGGGAGCGGGGTGGTTAGTGCCTGTGGAGTTTCTGGCGCAGCGGTCAGTGCTTCTCGTTTTTTTAAAATCTATCTAATTTTCAGCCTTCTGCTCAGATGTATTTGAGTCATTATCTCAGACCCCCTTTGTGACAAGATAGGCTGTACCTAAGGGCGCATTTTCGTATTAAAAGACTGTGAGATGTGAGTATGGACCAGGTGGGAACGTACGGGTAGTGATTTTATCAGGGCTGGGGAAGAACGTGTTCCATGCAGCAGGTAGAAAACCGGAAGCACAGACAGAAATCACAGTGGTGCAACACACGTTACGACGTGTGGGTTACAAGCAGTGTTAGTTAAATGGTGAACGCCTACACATACTAGTTAGAGCTGGTGAGCATTATTGCTCTTAATAAGGAACTAGGTGGCTCACTTTTTTTTTTTTAACTTTTTTTTAATGTTTATTTTTGAGAGAAACAGAGCGTGAGAGGGGCAGAGAGAGAGGGAGACACAGAATCTGAAGCAGGCTTTAGGCTCTGCGCAGCCCAGAGCCCAACATGGGGCTCGAACTCATGAACCACGAGATCATGACCTGAGCCACAGTCAGACGCCTAACTGACTGAGCCCCCGAGGCGCCCCTAGATGGCTCACTTTTTGACCACATTGTTGGGGCAGACGAGTTGGGAGCAGCCATCTGGGCCCAGCCCCGCTATTTCTGGAAGGTGCTCTGGCTGTGCTCTTGCTCCCCCTGCTGGAAGCACCCCCAGGGGAGGTCGGCACGGGGTGCCCCCTTGATTGTGGCCCTGCCTACGTGCCCTTCGTAGAAGGTACGCCAGTCTGTGCTCGTCTCCCTCGACTGCCTCTTCCCTCCGTCTGACCCCGGCTCAGTACACGGGGCCCGATCTCAGCATCTCCTCTGTTGACTTTCTTGATTGCTTCCTCACTCCTCAGCGGAGCGAGTCCCCACTCTGTTAGACACCCCCCTTCCCTTGCTGCGGGGTATGTCCATGTGTGGGAGTTGGGTGGGGGAGCAGCTTTTCAACCAAGAGCTCCTTTCTGACTCCGAGAAGCAAACCAGTGGACGTGGAGATCATCCTAGTATTTTAAAGCTAGCAGGGAGGGTATTGAATTATTTGCAGGAAAGTAGTCATAGAGTTTATTGTAATGGCGAGACCTCTGGTAAGTGTCCCTCTAAAATCAAGCAAGCCACACATAATCACAGAGCACCTACTAAGTGCGAAATCTATGACAGGAAATAGAGCAGTGTGCTGGGTCCGCGTCCCAGAAGCTTGGGACTCCCTCTCGGCAATGCCCCACACGCCGAGAGCTGCGTAATCGCTTCTGGGCTGCCTCCCGCCTCCGGAGATTTGTGGCCCAATCATAGATTCCTGTCCTGTTGTGAAACAGGAATAACATTTGTGACACTGGAACAGACTCACGATGAATGGCTGGATTCACTGACCAGCGGCTCAATTTCACTTCTACATTTAATTGCCTGCAAAAGCTGTTTATTGCCTTGTGCACTCCTCCACGGCAACATTATCTCTTAAATAAACATGTTGTACCAGGTTGACAAGGGAGAGGTGCATATCAAGTGAGCAGAAATAAATACGGGAGGACTCGGGGCTGTACCTGGGATCTGCTTGCAGCCCCTCTGGCAGGCCACCTTTCGGTCGCCTTTCAGAAGCTGGTGTCGCCAGATGTGTGGACACACAGGGTTCAGGTGTGGCCAGAATGATGACACGGGCGACTTCGTTCCTTCTGGAGGTGATTCTGGGCTCAGTCTGAGAGGTCTTGTGATAGGGCTGCCCGGTTATGCACCTGATGGGATGCATTCGCTAACTAAAAACACGCACAGACATCCTGCTGTGTGTTAGGGACCCACCACCGAACCAGTGGACAAAGCGAGTCTTGAGGGAAGGCTGCTGTTACCACCTGGAAAATGAGGCAGGAGGTTGGGGATCCTCTGCATAAGGAAACCAGAGTCTGGCAGAATCCAGAGACGGCGCCCCCTTGTGGCATTCCTAGGATGGCCCTCTCGCACCTTTGGCGGGGCCAGAGGGCCCACAGCGCCTTACACAAGCCCCTGCCCATTCAAGATCTCTGTCCCACAGCGAGCGGCCTGATGGGGCCCCGCTTTCCACGCTGCTTCCTCTTTTCATTAGTGTTTCCAGCGTGAGAACAACCCGTTAGCCGGAAGGTTGAGAGGCAGTGACGTGTGGGGACAGCGGCAGCCCTGAGGTGCTGCGCGTGGCTCAGACCCGGCTCTTGTTACCAGGGAGACATTTATAATTAACAGTCTTTTTTTTTTTTTAATTTAAAGAAAAATTTTTAACATCTGTTTCTTTTTGAGAGACACAGAGAGAGACAGAGCATGAGCAGGGGAGGGGCAGAGAGAAAGGTACACACAGAATCAGAAGCAGGCTCCAGGCTCTGAGGTGTCAGCACAAAGCCCGACGCGGGGCTCAAACCCACGAACTGTGAGATCATGACCTGAGCCAATGTCAGATGCTCAACCAACTGAGCCACCCAGGCGCCCCCAATAGTCATTTTTTTATGTTTATTTATTTTTTAGGGAGACAAAGACAGAGTGTGAGTGGGAGAGGAGCAGAGAGAGAGAGTGGGGGAGACAGAATCTGAAGCAGGCTCCAGGCTCTGAGCTATCAGCACAAAGCCCAATGTGGGGCTCGAACTCAAAAACTGTGGGATCATGACCTGAGCCAAAGTCGGACACTCACCTGACTGAGCCACCCAGGCGCCCCTATAGTCATTATTTTAAAATATTCCTAAATTTAAAAAAAACTACATCAGAGAGAAGGCAGTAAAATGCAAAATCCATTTCAGTTTTTAAGCATATTTATTTTGAGAGAGGGAAGGAGGGGCACAGAGAGAAGAAGAGAGAGAACCCCAAGCAGGCTCCATGGTGTCAGCACAGAGCCTGACGCACGACTCAGACTCACGTACATAAGATCATGACCTGAGCTGAAATCAAGAGTCAGACATTTAATCGACTGAGCCACCCAGGCATCCCCATTGGGTTTTTTTTTTTAATATTTCTTTAATGTTTGTTTATTTTTGAGAGACAGAGCGTGAGTAGGGGAGGGGCAGAGAGACAAAGAGACACAGAATCCGAAGCAGGCTGGAGGCTCTGAGCTGTTAGCACAGAGCCCGATGTGGGGCTCAAACTCAGAAATTTCGAGATCACAACCTGAGCTGAAGTCGGCCGCCCAACCAACTGAGCCACCCAGGCACACCGCCATTGCAGTTTTCAAGATGACGCAGACTTCAGATGAGGTTTTGTGTTTGCCTCAGACCTCCACGCGGTACTGTCAGGACCCCAGGATGATGCGCATCAGGCCCCCTCAGACTCCTGGGGGACTGCGAGCTGAGAAGGTGGAAGTGATCTGCAGGACGCCGCCGGTCAGAGGAGAGCCAGGCCCCAGCCCGGCCTCCTGCCTTTGGTCAGGGGCTCTCTGTGCAGAGTCTTGGGGTCAACAAGGCTGTCGGGTCCAAACTGTCACCCGTGGCAGCAGGTTCAACTAGCCTAAGCGTCCCTGTTTAGAGCAAGCTGGTGATTGGCCACTCTCCAATGGCAGGTGGACGCTACCTGCCTTCTTTCTCTAGAAGGAAAAAATGACAGAGTTTGCAAGCAGACACAGGAGAATCTATAAGAACAGAGACATTTAAAATATTTAAAGTAATTTATTTCCTTAGGAAAAGGTAATTAAAATAGATACGGTACTTGCCCTGGGCTATAACCACTAACACCCTTTATTTGGTTTCTTAAAGGGGAATTAGATCTAAGTTTGTGTCGACTGAACGTGTTACGGGTTCAGGGTGCCTGGTTGGCTCAAGCTGTTAAGTAGCACACTCTTGATTTCAGCTCGGGTCATGATCTCAGTTTGTGAGATCGAGCCCTGCGGCAGGCTCTGACCTGAGAGCGTGGAGCCTGCTCGGGATTTTCTTTCTCCCTCTGTCTGCCCCTCTTCCGTGCCATACATCCTCTCTCAAAATAAAAACAAACAAATTAAAATTTTTAAATTTATTTTTTATTTTTCTTAATGTTTTATTTATTTTTGAGGAGAGAGAGAGACAGTGTGAGCAGGGGAGGGTCAGAGAGAGAGGGAGACACAGAATCCAAAGCAGGTTCCAGTCTCAGAGCTGTCAGCACAGAGCCTGACGCGGGGCTTGAACCCACAAACCTCGAGATCATGACCTGGGCCGATATCAGACACTCAACTGACTGCGTCACCAGGCGCCCCTAAACTAAATTTTTAAAAAGAAAGTGTTACAGGTTTCATTGCTCTGATGGGGTATATTTTGTGTCCGTCTACTTTTGTGATCTCTCTAATTCTAATAACTTTCTAGTTGCTTATTTCGGGGTATCTAGGTCAGATTCAGAAAAATATCTCCCCCATACACCTCCAGGTCTCTCCGTGTTCCTAGTGCGTTACTCGGCTTCCATCCTAGCGATGTGTGTTGGAGTCCCGCTGTTCCTCATTTGACTGGGAGTGTGTCTAGCGGTTCACTGTTGTCTGTGCGGAATGTTCCCCGTGCTGGTTACAGAGAAGTGAGGGAAATAAGGACAAGTGAGATTTCTTTTTTAATGTTCGTTATTTTGGAAGAGAGAGGAGGGAGCACAAGCAGGGAGGGGCAGAGAGAGAGGGAGACACAGAATCGGAAGCAGGTTCCGGGCTCCGAGCTGTCAGCACAGAGCCCCACGCAGGGCTCGAACCCACAAACTGTAAGATCATGACCTGAGCTGAAGTCAGATTCGTACCGACTGAGCCACCCAGGTGCCCCAGGAAAAGTGAGTTTTTCTTAAAGCTCAGCTGTTAACTTTAAAAAAAATTGTTCTTAGGGACACTTGTGGCTGGCTCAGTCAGAAGAGCATGCAACTCTTGATCTTGGGGTTGTGAGTTCAAGTCCCATAAATGGTGCAGAGCTTACTTTAAAAAAAAAATTTTTTTTTTTGGAGACTGCCCTTCTAACATGTTGTAAACATGAAATCCTGTTAGGCGGAGGATTTCTTCTTGTGTGAACGCCCTCACTCAGCAGCGCCGTCCTTCCCCCTCCCTGTCTCTCCCATCGTGCTGGCCTGCAGTCCGGAGGCTGGAAATGTGGGCACCATGTCACCATGACAACCGCGAGGTTCCCTGGACCTTCATCAGCTTCATTCAGTGATCCTGTCGACTTAACGCTCAGCTTAACTCCTTACAGGGAGAGTGCTTTGGTCTTTTTCTTCCTTTCTATGGCAGCTTTGTGAATGCCCAGCATTCTGGGAGACCCCTTCCCATGCACCTGCAGCAGGCCTTGCTGTCTGGGGGGGCAAGGGGGGAGGCCTCAGCTGGGTCAGAGGGCCGGTCTTGGATAATCTTCCATTTCAGGAAACATAAAAGCCATCACATACTTCAGGAAGTTTAAATTTTATTTTTTAATATTTGTTTATTTTTGAGGGGGTGAGGGGCAGAGAGAGAGGGAGACACAATGTGAAGCAGGCTCCGGGCTCTGAGCCATCAGCACAGAGTCTGATGCCGAGCTCGAACTCGTGAACTGCAAGATCGTGACCTGAGCCGAAGTCGGAGGCTTAACCAACTGAACCACCCAGACGCCCCCAACCTCTGAAAATTCAAAGCCAGTGAAAGGAGGGTGTGCGGCTCATTGAAGTTTGGGGGGCCACATGGCCTCTACTAGGAACTTGCCCTCAAGTGGCCTGTCACACCTTAGGCGAATTTGTAACTTTCTCCTCTGAAGCACACTTCATCCGGAGATTCTTCTCTTTTAAGGAAAAACAATGACCCTAGTGCTCTTGGCTTTTGCAACACGCCCCCAATCCAGAAGGGAGCAGATGTCTGTTGGCCACAGCACTGAGGGCAGCGGCAGCAGGGGGGTAGGGGGCTCCGGTGGCTCCCCAGAGCCTGCAGCCCGGGTGAGCGAGTCCTGACTTCTCCAAACCGCCACCTTGCTCACAGGCACTTTCACAAAGGAGCTGCTGTCTGGTCTCATTTTAGACAATTACACGTGACGGTCCCGACAGCCGTCAGCTGGTGTTGGTCCCATCCTTCCGTGAAGAATCCCTGTTTGGTTTGACAGGTTGGGAACGTTCAGTGGCGTGCATGCTTTGGATCCCATCCCGAGGACATTGCTTGTAGGCATTGGGCCGCAGTGACAGTGCTGCTGGGTGGCTCCGGGTCTGGAGCAGAGCTGAGGGAGGTGGTGGGCATTTCAGATGCCGACGCCGGACAGATGGCGAGAGGGAAGCTGAGGCAGGAGCGTCTCTTACCTGCAGCAGGTGCGGGGCAGGCCTTCCTGCAGAGCATTTGGTTTGAAAATGTGCAATCGACAGAAGGAAGCAGGGTTGGGCTCCGGAAACCTGGGCCGCAGGGCAGGCGGCTCTGACCCCGAGAACATCTCTGGCCGGGGCTTGGTCCTGACCGACGTAGCGGTCGGTTTTTCGGCCTGGCTGGAGGGGTCCGGCAGCGTTTAGACAGTCCAACTGGAGTGTCACCTTGGGTTTTAGGAGCCCCGGGAGACATACAAGTTCATTTCCATTACAAGTTCAGGTTGATCTGGACTGAGTTGGAAAACCTTGCACCCAGGGGCTGCTCCCTATTCGGTCAGAGGCAGAAAGGAACACGTGATCAGTCTGTTGCGAGTTGGTTATACAACCTGATCTCTGACACGGCAGCATCAGGTTAGTAAATAATACAGTCATTTGGGGATTCTGTAATCTGCTTGAAAACCAGATAATTAGATCACAGTTTTTGGGTTTTTTTGTTAGATATGGCAGGGATTATCTTTTTTTTTTAACTTTGTTTTTTATTTATTTTTTTTAGAATATAACACTATTTTTAACATATGCAATTATTTTCCATCATTTACAATACAGTAGTTACAATGACACTCCAAATGGATAAGCAAAGTAAAAAATTAGAACCCCAACTTCTATTTCATGTAATTAGACTTATACAGAAATTAGAAGGTTATGTAACAAGTAGTTAATCACCTAATTTCACAGCTATCTGAAGTGGCGATCGTTACATAGCAGCTTATCTATGATACATTCAAGAGAAATGATACACTTTATTACTTGCCCATAAGCTACAACACAGCCTGCTTAATGCCTTTACTTAAATTCCACCTCTATACTACAGTATACTTGAGGTCCATGCAGAAAAGTAGCTACCTTTTATATAGGAAATGGGTGATTAAGTCTTTGGTGCTGTAAAAGCAACTTCATTTAAACATAAGCACCCCCACCACCAAAAAAAGAAGAGGAAAAAAAAAAGTAATGAAAATAATAAGGGAAAAACCCAAGACACACTTCCTAGGGGGGGGAAAAAAGAACAAAAAAAAACAAAAAAAACCCAGCATGTAATTTTTGTCCCTGACGGAATGTATTAAATAAGCAAACACCACCAACAAGCAAAACAAGTACTACAATGTAAAAATATTAAAAAACGATAACCCTCTCACATGCATAAATGAAAGGTTGCACACAAAGAACTCACATCTTTTCAAGCTTCAATAGTAAATATTCTGCTACGATCACAGTTTTTGAAAGCTTTCAGATTTGATTTGGTTGGGCCCATGGCCAAAATCTTATCTGTTAGCTTAGAATTTTTTCCCCCCAAAGCAGATGTGAATGTGATACAAATTTTGTCCTTGGCCGGTTAAGAGTCTCTTATTAAGTGAATAAAGACCCAAATCAAGGGAATGTGTAACAGAGGCTGGTTTGCCTTATTTATTAAAAACAAACAAACAAAAAAACCCGTATTAGGAATATGACAGTCGAAACGTAAAAAGAATAAGGTTATGAAAATTCTCCAGGGTGCCTGGTTGGCCAGCTCAATTGGTAAAGCGGGTGACTTTTGATTTCGGGGTTATGCGTTTGAACCCCACATTGGATGTAGAGATCACTTAAAAATAAAATCCTAAAAAAATAACATCATCGAGAAATCTCCATCGTATTACAGAGTGTGTATAAGAAATTCATTCCCTCATTCACGACTGTTCATGTGCTGAGGACTAGCTCCGCCCCCAGCACTATGCCAGCCTCCCCCACCCCGGGCACTGGCCTGCAGGGAACTTGGACGCACTTCATTCTCTGATGGCTGATGTGCCTGGGGCTGGGGCTCTCCTGGGGAGGGCTGGGATGTCCCTGTGCAGGAGTGCGCTGGGCGCAGGGCAGGGTGGGGCCGGGATTTCGTCACTGCTGTAGTGCAGAATTGCCGTTGGATTGTGACAGTTCAGAGCCCACTGACTCAGTGAGTTTCATTGCTTGCGGACCCCTTTGCGGGGCTTGAACTCACGACCCTGTGATCGAGACCTGAACGGAGATGAAGAGTCGGATGCTTAACTGACTGAGTCACCCAAGCGCCCCTTCATTGCTTTTTAAACATTCTCTGCAGAGGGTAGGCCCCCTCACGGCCTGCGCTCAGGACAGGTTGCTCCTGGTGCTGTGTGGACATCACCCTGGTATGTCCATTCAGTAGACAGTAGAAACCATTCAGAGGACGGAATTTTCTTTCAAATACCGAACAAAAGTTTTATGTCCTTGAAATACATGAAGCATGTGATGCGGAGGTGTGTCTGTCTCCCTCTTTGTGGCCGCGTCCCTGGCATACCTGACGGGGCTCAGGGGTATTGGTAGCACCCCAAAAGTAGGGTTCTTGCGTGTGACCACCAGCATCCCACCGATGCGCCCACAGAGAGGGCCACGCTGGGGGAAGGGCAGGGCAGGTGTGACAGGACAGATGTCATGGGAACAGCCTCCGTGTCTTCTGTCCTCCTCAGCCCTTCCACAGCCTGCAGGGGTTGCTACAGCTTTTGTGGCTGAGGAGCCGACATTCAGGGAGATGAAGTCACTTGCCGGGATCACACAGCTGCTAAGTGGGGGGCTGGGTTTGAACTGGGGTTTCCTTGGCTGTAGAGGGCACCTCCGTTCCCGTTCTGGCTGCCTCCCTAGTGGACAGCTTGCATTTCTCCGTTTTCCTTGCGAGAAGCCCGGAGAGCGGTCATATAATGCTTACATCTTCGGACGGGTCTCGTGGGATCTCCTAGGACATGGTGTATCTTGAGTAGTGTTTTCGGAGTCCTGACATTGGGGAAAAGTGAGACTCCTATGGCTTCACAGTGTTAACCAAATATTAACCACAGTGTTAACCATCCTGCCCCCCTCCTTCTGCATCCTTTAGGGAAGCAGATTTTTGGTCCTTCTGTGTCCGGAAGGTAACCTTTTTGGTTACTGCCGTGCCGCCAACCCCTCTGAGCTGGGCATGCCCCGCAGCCGTCACCAGCCTGCGTTTGGGTTTCTAGTACCCGCTCTGGTGAAGTGTGTGACTGTGTGCACGAGCAGGTGGCCCCAGACCGTCTCCCCTTGGCCTCCAAGCCGTCTGTCACGTCCAGTCCTCATAAGACACCCTTCACACTGCTGATTTATGCTAAAAGTATCCTAATGTTTCTGACAGCTCATGTGTGACATGAATATAATCCATATTTCTTTGGGCGGCTAATCCAAGCGGCTTATTTCCCGATACTGCTGATAGGGCTATATCTCTCGATGTCACCGCTGTTGAGATTCTGATGGTAACATATTGTTTGCGGGTCACCAGTTTTGTCTAAAACAGTAGGTTGGAACAGAGTAGCAAAGGTTAATTAAGTTTGTCCATCAAATGGGAACAGATACGGACGCCTCTGATTCTTCCGTCCTAAAATCAAAGTTGCTGAATGTGTGGTTATAGGCATGTTTTCTTATTTTCAGACTCCCCCCGCTCCCCCCCCCCAAAAAAAACCGTTTATTTGATCTTGGAGCATGAAAACAGGTAAAAGCCAAAGGCAGTGCATAGGTCTTTATAATCAGCAGATATCTTAATTAAAAGTGGACAGAGTGAGAGACAGCTATGTTTAATGTAGAAACTTCTAAGGCCAATTTGCTTTGTGTGGATCTTGTTTCTCTGCTTAATCCCTTTAGGAGTGGAAGGGAGTTACTTGATCCTCTGAGCAGTTCTTATGTTAGTGTTTATTTTACTTTGAGGAGAAAACAGGACAGGTCTCTGTAGTGTCTCTCAATAAATTTACTTTATTGTATTTTTCTTTCTTCCTCTGAAAGTCCATTAGTCCTGTGGTCAAGAAACAGCATTTGCTCAAAAAAAAAAGATGCTGCTTGTAGAATGTCCCCATCACAAGCCCCCACTTCCTTCTTTTTAAATTATATATATATATATATATATATATAAACGTTTATTTTTGAGAGAGAGAGAGACACACACACAGAGTGTGTGCAGGGCAGTGGCAGAGAGAGAGAGGGAGACACAGAATCAGAAACAGGCTCCAGGCTCCGAGCTGTCAGCACAGAGCCTAATATGGGGCTCGAACCCACCAACCGCGAGATTATGACCTGAGATGAAGTCGGCTGCCCAATTGACTGAGCCACCCAGGTGCCCCCCCACTTCCTTTCTTAAGAGGTGTTGTTAATGCTTTCACAGACCTGACATGTTAGAGAAAATGGAGAGTCTTCTTTCTAGATAGTTATCTGCCTCCACATAAAAATGCAGACCCTTTCCTGCCCTTTTCCACCAGCTACTTTACTGAATCCGTGTTTTCTGTTGGCTTTTATGTAAATCATGCGTTTCTGTCTGGCTCTGTATGACTTCAGTTGAAAAGTCAGGGTTTGTGTTTCAGATTTGTGAATCAGGACGGATGTCAGGATTGACCCAGGAACTGGATAGTCCTGCATAATGTGTAGTCTGGGAAGAGGAGGGAGGCAGTGGGCTGGTTGTGGCCAGAGCCTGTCCGCAAACAGACCACTCCTCTGTGTTTTCTGAGCCCCGTAAAATGCATCTCAATTTTTCCAGGTTCCAGGAAAAGGAACAGGTTTTTAAATTGGGCTTTTTAAAATGTGTACCTATATCTTTTATGTTTACTTATTTTTGAGAGACAGAGTGCAAGTGGGGGAAGGTCAGAGAGAGACACACACACAGCCTGAAGCAGGCTCCAGGCTCTGAGTCCGACGTGGGGCTCGAACTTGCAAAGAGATCATGACCTGAGCCAAAGTCAGCCGCTTAACCAACTGAGCCACCCAGGGGCCCCGTGTACCTATGTTTAGAAGTCCTTGCTTCCTCTTTCCTGGTTTATACCAGTGCTGTTCAAGCGTTTTAGACGGAGACCCACAGTAAGAAATGTCTTCCATGGCTCTCCGATCGTGTATGTTTACACACACTTCATCCGGCAGCGCTTACCCTGCCGCACACAAGGAGTTGTCAGATTCCTGTTCGGTTCCATTCATTTCCATACTGTAATTTTTTTAAAACTGCTTGCAACCTGCTGAAATATTTGGGGGCCCACAGATGGTCACAGTGCTGCATTTTGGAAAACACTATCTAAGGAGTAAGCTTTGTTCTATCTATACCCAGACACAGATGGTGAAAACAGCCGGTTGAAAAGAAAGAAAAGAAGACAGTCACTTGAACAACGCAGGTTAAAGGCATGTAATTTGGGTTTTTCCCCCCTACCTTAATTGTTTTGTATGATCAGGACAAACATAACGGACCAGTGATCAACGCGTTTGTAATCCTGACACCCTGTGGGGTGTGCACCCCCTAGAGTCTCTACGAGAGTGGTGTGACTCTTCCCTGCCGCCCCGGGATGTCCCGGGAGTTCGGGGAATCTTGCTTTACGCTCTCACGATCAGTGCTGGTTCTGTGCTTCCAAGCGACTTGCTTAGTTTTCCCTGGGGCACCTTAGGGCTGTTTTTCACGTGTCTAAAATCTGCTCTGGTGTTCTATTAATCCAGACACTGAGCTCCTTTCCTTCCACTCCTTTTGAGAAAGCCCACTCCCACAAGTCTTATTTGCTTCTGCCTGTGTCGCGGACTTCCTGGCACTTTGGGAATCTGGGATTCGCAGCTTCAAGCGCTGTGGATGTATCCTTTCCTGACCGGCTTGTCCCCTCCGCATTCTGCACGGCCATGCTCTTCTTCCGTCTCCTCTCTGAGGAACTTCCCTTCCCCTTTTGGATGAACAGCTCGTAGCTTCTTCAGCTTCTTAAGTGCCAGCCCCCAAACTCCGCCCGTTCCCCCTCAGTTCGCCGGAGGGGCCCACCCAGGCTTGGTGGGAATGTCTTAGAGAGGCCTGAGTTTGCTCAAGGCCAGTCTCCACCTGTTGTCCCCTTGTCACGGGGGGCGTGGGGGGCATCCCGCTGAGCCCTGAGGGGAAAGCAAGGAGGATGCAGTGGAGGAAGTTAAGGAGCCAGGCGAGAGAGGACTGACCCCCAGAGGACGGGAGAGACCAGGAGGGAGAGGGAGGGGTGGGCTGTAGCATTTGCCGTGTTAATGTTTCAGTAATGTCGGAAACGTGTGCATAAGAGCAATCCCTTCCAGCCCGGACGTTAAGAGTAATTCTTGCCAGAGGATGAATGGGGTGCATTTCAGGAGGTGAACGGGCACCTGCCCTTTGGGTAGAGCACCTGCACAGGTGAGGTCTGTGAACGGGGAGGGCTCACAGTGTGTCATCGGGAACAGGCACCCCATCCGCATGGTTTGAAAACACGTTTCTATTAAAACCAAAGAAATCCTTTAAGGAAGGCGAAAGTCACCCCCCAGCCTTTTCTCTTAGCATCACCAGGAGACGTGCAATTCCACGGCGTGTGAAGACCATCCCAGATGGGGCTTTTGAAACTTGAAAAGGCTGTAAGCCACAGGTCACGGCCAAGGGCGTCAGCTCATTATCAGCTTAAATATCGGAGCTTGCCCTCCCGTAGAGTTCTCCAGAAGTGCGTTTCCTTTCCCGGCCAGCTCTGCTTTGCCGCTGAGCCACGCTCCGCAAACGGCTAGACGGGGTTTGGTCTTCACAGACCTCTTCCAGCCGCTGCCTGGATGGAGTGTTCGGCTCAGGGTAAACCAGACTCCTGGCCAAAGTGCTCGCGGACTCCCGGCGCGTGCTGCGGAAGAATTTTATTTTATTAAAGGAAGTAGGGTCTAACATTTTTACGTTTCATTGGGATTTTATTGTTACTATAAAAAAAGGGGTGACTGAGGTATATAAAAAGGAAACCTTTGGTTCAGATTTACTGTGCTGTGTGTCGTCTAACAGTTAAATACGATAAAACCCAGAGCTCGTAGGTTTTCGTGCGGGGTTAACACTGGCACCATGCACGTGCCCTGCCAACCCCGCTCCCGTCGGCAGGTCACCCTCCGGTTCAGGGACTTGGGGTGGGTAGCAAGATTATAAACCATGCCGCTTGCTTGCCGGCCAGCACATGCTAACAATCACGGCATCGAATTCACCGGAATACTGGGTTTTGGGGTTTTACTTGGTTTGTGTGTTCTATATAAAGGAACAAAAAATAAAATCTTGAGAAGAAACAAGGCAGCCCTTCATCAAGGGGAAACAAATTCTATCCTTTTAGCAGAACTGAAACGCTTCCTCTGGTTTGTGTACAACTTCCATCCGTCGGTAGAACTTTGCGGTTTTAGCTGGAGGTGAGGGGCTGACATAAGGGGAGGGTGCGAGGGGAGGGCTAGGCTGGTTTAAAGCAAGTTTTCTCGACCTTGATCCCCGTGAAACATGGGGCCGGATAGTTGGTGTTGTGCGAGCTGGCCTGTGTGTCCCAGCACCCTGTCCATCCGCACTGGACGCCACAGCACACCCGTCTCCTCCCCACCCCCGGTTGTGACTCACAAGTGTCTCTCGACACTGCCAGGTGACCCCTGGGGGACAGATTGCCCCTAGTTGAGAATTACTGGTTTAAAGTAAAGCAGGTTTCCCTAACATTTCCTTATTTGTTACCCATTTGTCTAATCCAAAGGCAGCCAAGGGGCGCCTGGGTTGTTCAGCCGGTTAAGTGTCCAGCTTCAGCTCAGGTCATGATCTCATGGTTCGTGGGTTCGAGCCCCACGTCGGGCTCTGTGCTGACAGCTCAGCGCCTGGAGGCTGCTTCAGATTCTGTGTCTCCCCCTCCTTCTGACTCTTCCCTGCTCGCACTCTCTCTCTCTGTCTCTCAAAAATAAATTAAAAAACAACAAAAAAAAGGCAGCCAAGACTGCGGTGGTTTTTAGTTTGTTTTTGAGTTAAATGGGAACTAGAGTTTTCATTTATTTTTAGGTTTATTTATTTTGAGAGAGAGAGAGCGTGAGCGAGGAAGAGAGAGAATTCCAAGCAGGCCTGGCACTGTCAGCGCAGAGCCCAGTGTGGGGCTCGAACCCATGAACCATGAGACCATGATTTGAGTCGGACACTTAAACCGGCTGAGCCACCCAGGTGCCTGGCAGCTACAGTTTTAAAGCTCATTTTGCCACTCCTTTTTCTGGACAAATCACAATTTGATTTTAGCTCTATGTTTCAGAGAGTTACACATGGACTTAGAAATACTACCGTCGACGCTTGAACTGCACTGGGTTTGTACTGCATGAGTCCAGTTATGTGTGACTTTACTGTCATAAACACAATACTGTCCTGTAAATGTGTTTTCTTTCCCTTATGTTTTGTTTTATTTTTAAAAAATTTTTTGTGTTTCTTAGAGAGAAAGAGAGAGCGAGCATGGGCAGTGGAGTGTTAGAGAGAGACGGAGACACAGAATCTGAAGCAGGCTGCAGACTCTGAGCTGTCAGCACAGAGCCTGATGTGGGGCTCGAACTCAAGGACCGTGATACCCAACCAGCTGAGCCACCCAGGCACCCTTCCTTACGTTTTCTCAATAACACTTTATTTCTCCTAGCTCCCTGCATTCTAAGGATACGGTCTCTATGTATTAATTTGCTATTTATGTTATGGGTAGGACTTCAGTCAGTGGTAGAGTATTTAGTAGTTAAATCTGGGGAGAATGAGAAATTACATGTGGATTTTCAACTGCACAGGAGGTTGGCACCCTAAGCCCCTGTGCTCTTCAAGGGCTAGCTGTGCATCGAAGTCCCTGCATCCTTCTGTCCAAGAGATCACATGGGTTGTTACTTGTGGATTATTCTTCACACTGGATGTGGCTGAAGTGATAAATGGCTTCAGCAAACTCACATTTTAATAACCTCAAGTGGAGTGAGACCTTTTGTATCTTTCTCTTTTCCTCAAAGTCTTTTGTAGCTCAGTAATCTTGGGATTCATGAGGGAAATTGAATATTTGAGACCAAATCAGTCTGTTCCTATTTCCAAATAATCTGTATTTTCTGATGCTTTCTAAAAACAGAAGAGGCATTAAAGGGAAAAATGAGCATGCATGGGTTTGAAATTGTGTTTATTTTTTGGTAAGCTTTTGTTAAGAGAAAAAAAACAACTCTATGGTTTATTTCAATTTCTTTTCAATTAATATCAACTTGAAATTGTCAGCAGTTGACCTGTCAGACTTAACCTTTTGTCTTTTTCAGTTAATACTGGGGATACTGGGGTTTCATGCTTCGTGGGGGCGCGGGAAATATGTCCATACATCCAGGACACTGCTTCTCAATCTCGGTGTTGCGTTAGAATTACCTGGGGAGCTCTGAAACAGCCCAAGGCCAGGCTCCTCCCAGGGGTGGAGCTCAGGCATCAGTGATCTCCCCTTCCAGCAGTGGGAGTGAAGGTTGTGAACCAAGTGCGCCTTTTTATAAATAAAGTTTTATTGGAACATAGCCACGCCCATTCATTTACCAACTGTGTAGAGACCCTGAGGGTTGCAAGGCTTATAATATTTCCTGTTTGGCATTTACCAAAAAAAAAAAAAAAAAAAAAAAGTGTGCTGATCCCTGCTCTAGACTCACAGTGAGCATTTTTCAAACATTTTGAAAAGAGGCTTTATGCAGATTCACAGTAAAGGGGAAAAAAATTCAGCATTTTGCCAAGCCAGCGGGTTCAAGTCCTGTTGGTTTACATGTTCAGGGGGAAAACTGAAAAACATTTTTCTTGAAGAGCTGACTTGCAGCTTCAGGAGGTGTGACCGGCTCCGGTGCCGGGGTGGGCGGGTGAGGAGGCCTTGCCCTGTGCGTGGTGGCTCTTTGCGCTGCAGAGCTGACGCATGGCTTCCCACTCAGTGTTCATGACCCAGGCTGTGTAACTGACTCCAGGGACGTTTGTAGAGGCAGAGATGGCTCTTTGATTTGAAGTGTTTTTGAGGTTGTTGGCACCACTGCAGCAATTCTAAATGGTGGTGGACCCCCTGCCCCCCGGAAAGATTCCTTAAACTCTGAGGACTCTCAGGTATAAAGAAGAAAAAGAATGAAAAGTTAAAGTGCTCTTTACGTTGTTTCCATCGTCCCTGGACTCAGGTGGAAAGTTGATGGTCGTAAACAGTTTTGGTCACTGGCCCCTTGCAGGTGGGAAGGAGGAGAGAAAGGGTCATTTACTCGGGTTCCTGATCACCAAAGTGAGAGTTTTGAGCCAACAGAATCAGCATCTCCTGGGACTGTGCCAGCTGAGGCCCTCCCCAGACTTACAGAGTCTGGATCCACTTAGCCCCAGGCCATTTGCATGTCCAGTAAGAGAGCCCTGGGAGGCACCGGGTGCCGTGCAGTTAAGTTTGATTGTCACCACCCTCCTAAATGATTTCATGGCCTCTTAATGGCTCTTCTGACCTGGGCTCGCTCATTAAGGGCAGCCAGTTTTTCCCCTCTGGCTATTCCCAAGCATGGCTGGCTTGCCCTCTTACTTAGTGAGGATTTACATGACAGTAGGAGATGAACATTGGGTGACTGAGCAGGGAGAGGGACCGTTTCAAATGCTTCAGGGAAGCAAACTGGGAAGGATAAGGGAACTTCCCAGAAAACTTCAGTTGAAAGAAATTAATCACCTGGAAGCGTCTTCTGTGCTCCTCCAGGAAGTCATGTGCCCATCAGAGCGTTTGTCTGCGCTGGGGGTGGAGGGGGGCTTGGGAGGGTCAGACATGAGCCCCTTGCACTTCCCAGACTGGCAGACAGAAGTTAGGAACTCCGGCCTTTCCATGTCCAGTATTCAAAGTACAGGTAGGCCTGTAGTAATTGGAAAACTGTCCAGAGTGTAATGTTCAGAGATAATCTGGAGGAAACACAGTAGCAGAGTTTACCCCGACAGCCGCTGTCATGTCAGTATGATTCGTTGGATTGAAAGACGTGATTTTGAACTTATTCTTTAGTTCTTGGACAACATTGATTTTTCCTGAACATTCACTTAAATTGACTTTTTAAATAAAGTTAGTGTCAAATTAAATTTTTTTTTAAATGTTTGAGATAGAGCGTGAGCGGGGGAGGGGCAGGAAGAGAGGGAGACAGGGAGGCAGAGATCAGGACCTGAGCCAAAGCTTAACCAGCTGAGCCACCCAGGGGCCCCTAAATTTAATTTTTTAAATGCAGTCTAGATCATTGAAGTCTGGCTCTTCTTGCTGGGAATATACGATCACACATGTAATGCTCAGTGTCTCTACCAGGGGCCATGCGGGAAGAAACAACAGGTCTCCAAGCTTGTGAAGGTGGCCAGGAAGTGCCGAGAAAGCAGAAGAGCTGGG
>PJEM01010300.1:0-63702 GCA_004023845.1 Helogale parvula | reverse complement strand
TATGTGCCACTCAGGGTTTCTTCCTATGCAGGTGGCATTTTACTTGCTTCTGTACATACAGTGGCAACATTCTGCCTGTTCTTCTGTGAATCCAGTGAAATTAGACGTGTCTTTTATGGCATTCCCCCCACTACTTGACATTTATTATTTTCATTAGATTTTTTACCATTTATTTATTTTCAAGAGAGATTTACAGAGCGTGAGTTGGGGAGTGGCAGAGAGGGAGGGAGACAAACTCCAAAGCAGACTCAATGCTCCTAGCTGTCACCACATAGCCGGTCACGGGGCTTGAACTCACACACTGCGAGGACATGACCTGAGCTGAAGTTGGTCGTTTAACTGAAGGAGCCACCTAGGCACCCCACTACTTGCCATTTTTTGTTCTAACACTCACACATGACATATATACATGCATAAATGCATATGTGATGTTTGTATGTCTAAAATGTGCATATACATATCATGTATATATATCATGTACAGGCATACATATTATATATACGTATATTTATATAATTCAACAGTTGCTTTTCTCTAAGCTTCATTTCTATTTGTCTTTCATGACCCTTAAATACACTACCAATAAATGTTACTGTTCTACGTTTGGACAGTAGTAAGGAAAGATTCTGATAATGGAATAAAGATATATAATGTTAAGTCAAACAGTGAAAATGCCATGGTAATAAGCCTACATGGATCTTACTCTAAAAGAAGACAAAAGAAGTACATTAAGGAGGTCTTCGCAAGACTCCAGAACAGAGAAGTAACCTCATAATGAGAGCTAATCACTGTAAGCAGTGCGGTGATGTACTAGTCCATAGGACCCTGGCACATACATCATAGTAGTAGTGAGTGAAAATCGCATCCCACAATGGCAAAAATAGCAATACACTTACATCATGAATATTTAATATGAATCAGTTCGAACATAATAAAAGTGCACAGATGACAAAAATTATCTATAGTTGTAAAATGCAGTGTTGGAAGGCTGATAAACATTTTATTGGAAAATATTCTAGGATAAACAAGCAGTGTTACTGAAACCAAGACATTTTCTTTAGTTTCTGAGCAAGGAGACAGGGACTGATATGCAGATCAATGTTGAAAATGCATTTTACTTAGGAACCAATTTCTCTCCAACAATTTCTTCATCGCCTCTTTTACATCTTTGTTCCTTAAACTGTAGATGATGGGATTCAGCATGGGAATCACAATCGTGTAAAGTGTTGACACTATCATGTCATGGTCCAGAGCATAGCTAGAACTTGGTCTCATATACATGAAAAAGATGGTTCCATAATAAATTGTCACTCCAGTTAGGTGAGAGCCACATGTAGAAAAGACTTTCCGCCTCTTTTCAGCAGATTGAATCTTCAGAATGGTCAACAGAATGAATCCATAGGAGGTCAGAACTATCAAGATTGTGACCATCTCAATAGAAGCCACCAAGTAGAAGAGCAGGAGCTGGTTTGTGTGAGTGTCAGAACAAGAAATGGCGAGGAGAGGAGGGATGTCACAAAAGACATGCCTAATTACATTGGATGCACAGAAAGACAGGCTGAATGTGGCCACTGTGTGTACAGAAGCATTCAAAATGCCACCCACATAGGAGCCAATGATGAGTGGCACATAGACTCTGGGTGACATGATCACGGAGTACAGGAGCGGGTTGTAGATTGCTACATAGCGGTCATAGGCCATTGCGGCCAAGAGAAAGCATTCTGTGGTCCCAAAGGTAATAAAGAGAAGCATCTGTGTGGCACATCCAACATAGGAAATGGCTTTATTCTCTGCGAGGAAATTGACCAGCATTTTTGGGGTGACAACTGAAGAATAGCAGGCATCCAAGAAAGACAATACGCTCAGGAAGTAGTACATGGGATTGTGGAGCCGAGCATCCCCAATGACCAATATAACCAGTCCCAAATTTCCTACCAGAGTAAAAAGGTACATTGCTAGAAATAGTAGGAAGAGAAAGATTTGCACTTCAAAATCATCTGTGAAGCCCGTCAATATGAACATTGTGACTTCGGTCACATTTTTCATCTGTATCCTGTGTAAATTTAAATCTGGTGGGGACCCTGACATCTCACTTTTTATTGGTAGGTACTAAAGGCAATATCTTGTGAAAATAAAGTCCACCCAATCATATCATGTTTGTTGCTTAGAAGGGTATAATGATTTTCTTGACAGTGAAAAGATAGGCAGTGATAAAGGTATCGTTTCCAAGTGGTTGCATTTTGCTGTTAAAAAAAAGGAAGAAATGATTATATTCAGTCATTGACCCCATTTATCAAATTAAAGGTATTGTGTTGATTGAAATAGTATTTTCTAATTCATTTTCTATTGAAAGCTTTGCTGTCTTTTTCTCATATCACATAATCTTAACATTCATAATGATAAACAAACAGGAGTTTTTGAATTTTAAAACATTATGATGGAAAGTACCCATCTGAATGCTAGTTCTGGGCTGGCTACCATGTGCATCAAAGTCCTTTCTCTAATATTCCCAACTGTTAAAATAAGAGTAGGCATATTCTATCACAAGTTAGGGTTGAATTTAAGTAAGAATTACATTGAAAATTATTTATTTTTAACATGTGTCTAGATGGCTAGGAGATAAGTTAGACATCTCAACTTGTACAAGATTGTCTTTTCCAACAAAACTGTTTACAGAATTTTTTCTGACAATTACCTGTTCCGATGGATTCCATTCCAAAGCAGGGGTGAGCAGAATAGCATTTAATATTCTTGAGATAGATGCACCTTATTTTCAAACAAAAACAATACAATGTCCCTTTTTCATTTTTTTCTCAACACATACATCATTCAATTGTTCATTTTGATCTTTGTTGTTTATTTTACTGCTAATATTTTTGAAATCTTGTCTTGATAAAAATCTGTTTCTTTCAGTTTTTGATCATTGCTACAAAATCCTGGCCATTTTTAATATATTATAGCTGTTTTGGGAGTCTAAAATAACTGTGAAATTAATGTCACCAGATACTAGGTATTTAAATTGTTCTGAAGTTTTTGCTAAGAGAATTAAATCACTAAATTTGTCACACAATACTTTCTTTTTTTTTCCTCTTGATATCATCATACTCTTTCTCATTAAGTGAAGAATGAATAATGGAAACTTAAAAAACAGTTAGAGAGACCTCTGTATCTGGACTGAAACCTCGGCTACTGAAACACAGGTAATTACTGTATCCGTCATATTTAGGGGATAGATTTCAGCATGGTTACTTTTGATTTCCCTTTGGCATGTTATAACCAAAAAGTTTTTAAAAAAGTAAAAAAATCCACAGTACATACGGCCATGCTGGGTTTGCTCACATACAAATGATTTATACGTATGATGTGAAATATGCTACCATTTTGTTATGTTGAGATACCCACACATCAGTAGACGATAAATAAGTTAAGGCTACTGTTAGAAAGAAATGAAAACCACATGTCTTTATTTTATCAAAAATGTTCCCAGAGATTCTTGTAGAAGACATTTCTAATGTATAGAATAGATACATAAATATGAGTGTTCAAATCCTCAAATGTTCATTTGATTTTTAGAAAAATTGAGAGTAAGAAATGTAGAATTAAGTTAAAATCTGATTTTTGTATAAATCCAGATAATTTGTATAATTCTCATGAGAACGCACACACATACCTTAAATAATGTATGGTTAGGTTTAATTGTTACATTAATTAAATAGTTTCTAATGACATCAACGAAGAATATAAATATGACTAACATGTTTGTAGTATCACCAAAATATTTCTGTGTAAAAAAATCCCTATTCTCTCTCTTTCTTTCCTAATCTTTTCTCCTCTTATCTCTCAAATCCATGAAATACAAGTGTTTACTAAAGACAGCCCGATTCAAAATGGGAGTTAAGCAGATAAGATTAAGTAGAGAGAAAACAAAACACACAAATTTTGAAAAATGTACCAATAGGTAGTATACTAAAAGTATCCATCACAAAACACATGTTGACTCATCTACAAAGAAGAAATATCAAAAATATGACTATTCTAACTTTTAATTAGCTAATGTGCCTGAGATAAGAAATTGTAGGAGATTACCATTATATTTGGACTCTAAAACCATCTGGTGACAATGTGAACTTGGAATTGTTACTTCTTCTTGTAAACCAAAGAATAACTAAAACTGACCCAAATTTACAGGCATATCTTGTTCAACTACATCTGTATGATGATTGTAGAGTGTTTATTTACCTGATGCATTAAAATATTCTGTAGTACCTTGAAGTGTTAATCATATGCAAAAGATGCATATGAATGAAATATAACCTCTAAATTTATTTAACTCCAACAAAATAAATAGGGATTATACCATCAATTGTTTTAAATAAAAGCATTTTGGGGCACCTGGGTGGCTGAGTCAGTTGGGCATCTGACTTCAGATCAGGACATAATCTCACAGTTCCTGATTCCAGTCCTGAATCATACTCTGTGCTGACAGCTCAGAGCCTGAATCCTTCTTTGAATTCTGTTTCTCCTCTCTCCCTCCCTTCCCTTATCACACTCCATCTACCTCTCTAAAAAATGAATAAACTTTAAAAACAAACTTAATTAATTAATTAAAATATAAGCATTTTGCAATTATGAGTCTCAAACAGAAGCAACATACTTCAAGTTATACATATAATAGCACTAAATATATTAAAATACTATTCTATTGAAATTAAACTCAGTGAATCCCAATATTCTGTGCCCTAAGAAAGTTTAAAATCCATTTCTGCCTGTGGCCATGCCAGCAAAATCATGTTCACTTAAATTCTTCTGATACATGTTTTTTTTAATAATCCTTTATGTCTCTGCTCTTGCCTACAGAAAGAGAAAGTGGTTTATGAATGAAGGTATGTTCTATGCCAAACCATATGCTCAAATGTCTCATTAGAGCATTGACCTTCTTGTCTTCTGTGGAATCATGAAAGAGAAAACTATGAGGTTTAGGTCCTGCATCCAAATTGTTTTTCAAACAGGCATTTCTATTAAGTAAAATTTAGAAAATTAGAACAGGTAGTGTTTGTGCCTTGCTATTTCACTTCTGTAGGGGTCAGAAAGACAAACATACAGACCCTGGAGTTTTAACAAAGTGTGGTCAATCTGGGAGACTAAAATAAAATCAGTTTCTCAGTACTCCTGGTCAAACATAAAAGGTACCCCCATGGGAAGAGTGTTACAATCCCTCAGTTCAATAACATGGAAAGCTGTGATTGTAGCTACTATATGTCATTAACTGACTACCAAGAGTTAGGAATTTTGTGCACATTATTTAATACAATCTACATAGCCACCTAGAAACTAAATAATTCAGTGTCATTTTATAGATGAGAAAATAGAAATGTAAATAGACATACAACTTGACCAAAGTCATAATTTCTAAGAGATACAGACTTCAAACTTTGATTTTTCTGACTTCATATCCTATTCGATTTCTACCTGACCATATTAAAACTACATTATGAGATGCCATAACTCTGAAAATGTTGTCATGTAGAACCAGTGAGATAGCATCCTTGCTCTTTGGAATTCTTTTTTTTTTTTTTTAAAGCAATTAAACGTGAATAGACCATTAAAACCACCACCACCACCACCACCACCAAAACAACAACTAAATATGCCAGATGGGTGGGCTAAGTAGTGAAGTAAAGCTTAAAATTTATTTATATCAATTCATCAGTAAAATAAAACATTGTAATTTCAAAGCTGTATATACACATTAGCTCATTAACAGTTAATGTTTCCTCCATTTAATACTTTACTTAAACTTTAAGTATAGTCCTTTCTCTGTGCTCACAGCTCAGCACCAAAAGCCTGCTTTGTATTCTGTCTCCCTCTCTCTCTGCCCCTCCCCTGCTCATGCAATGTCTCCCTCTCTCAAAAATAAATAAAAGTTAAAATAAATAAATAAATAAATAAAGCCCCTTAATTCCATTGTCTCTGAACTGACCATTATCTTTCATCAAGAATATTTAAGCAAGTTTCTAATTACAGCTCTATTTACCAAAACATGTGAGAAGATCTTTTTATTTTCCCTGCTATATTCCCTGAAAGGCACATGATATAACTTTAAGTTAATTAACTAGATTCTTCTTTCTTAAATACACACATTAAAGCATATACTCTAATTTCAAATTCAAAGGTCTAGTTACTAAAATGTTTTTTTAAGTTATGAAAAACCTTTCCTCTTACCTGAGACATGAACTGCCTTTAGGGTATGCTGTGAATATAACGCATTTAGATTCTTATACCATATCAAGGTCTTAAAGTTCACCATGCTTTCCCAAGAGGAAAATACACTAATTCTTTTTTGGGACAGAAAAGCATGAAGATGATTTTTTTTTCGTTGTAGACAAGTGAATGTTTCTGGTTAATTAACTACATGGTGAAAATGATTACATAAATGCACTTTGGTTTCTGGTTTGAAATGATCCCTCAGAGGAAAAGAAAACTAATTAAGTGGGACATAATCCTGGCTCTGATACTAAGTGACTGTCACCGAGTTGATGACCTAAATTCTCTGAAATCCACTATCCTCCTCCTGGAATAAAACCTGTTTACTTCCCTCAAAATCCTATAAACATGGACATAATGAGGTAATATGAAAGCATAACCTATGGCAAACTTCATAGTACTTTAATAAAGGTTATTTTATTTTCAATAAATTTTAAAATACTACACTTCTAAGTAGTCTGAGAAATAGATTCAAGCTCTCTGGAAGTTAAAACAAGAAAGATATGAATACATGAATAGGAATTATTGACAGAAGAGATGAAGCAGTGTACAGAAAATGGTAATATTCTATGTAATAGAAAAATAGAAATATGTAATAGGAACATGGCAGAGATAAAGGTAAAAAGTTTGAGTTGTATAGCATTTTCTCTTAACTTTGAGATATTATACACTAAATAGTGTAAAGAGTATGTACATAAGTATGTTATGTAAAGGGACACCTGGGTGGTTCAGTCACTTAAATGTCTGATTCTTGATTTTGGCTCAGGTCACAATTTCATAGTTCATGGGTTTGAGCCCTATATCAGGTTCTGTGGGAACACCACCTGAGCCTAGTTGGGATTCTCTTTCTCTGCCAAACCTCACTCATTCTCTCTCAAATAAGTTTAAAAAAGAAAAAAAATATGGAATACATATGATGCCTGGGTACCCCAGTTAGAATTTATAAATTACTACATAGGCAATGTTGTTTATAGAAATTGAATTTTTAAAAAAGGAATGATATTGGCAGGCAGCCCACCTGTGAAAAATTGTCTGGGTATACCACAATTTATTTATCCATTCATCTATTGAAAAACATCTGGTTACTTTTGGATGTAATTTTGGCAATTATAAATAAAGTTGCTATGAGCATCCGTGTGCAAGTTTCTGAGTGAACAAAAGTACTCAACTCCTCTGGACAAATACCAAAGAATATGCTTGCTGGATCACATAGTAGGAGTATGTTTGGCATTGTAATTCCTTCCTCCTTTATTTGTTATTGCTGGTCATTTATTTATGTATAATACATATGCATATATGATCAAGTGCAGTGTTCCTATTCTATCATTTCACAGCACTCACTTCTTGTTTGAATGTTTACTAAGAAGGTGGATGTGATTCTTATTTGTATTCCTCCATAGGTGAGGTCTTTTTTTCCTTTAGCTTCTTTCAGAAGTTTTTGAGTGTTTAAATTTTTTTTAATTTTTCATATGTGATTTTTCCATAGTTTTACATGATATACCAGGGTATAATTTCCATGGCATTTATCTTACTTAGTGTCTTCTGAAATTTCTGGGCCTTAGTCTGTGGTCCGGTGTCTGGAATTAATTTGAGGAAATTGTCAGCCATTTTGTTTCAAGTACTTTCCATTTCCACAATCTTTGGATATTCTATTCCAGCTTTCTGTTTTTTTTGTTTTGTTCTTTTGGTTTTTTTTTTTTCAGTCTTTGTTCTCTTTACTTTTCAGTTTTCAAGGTTTCTGTTGAGGTGTTCTCAAGTTCAGAGAATCTCTCCTCTGTCCTTTCTAGTCCACGAGTAAGCCAGTTAAAGGCATTCTTCATTTCGGTCACTAAGTTATTGACCTTCTAGCATTTATTTTTATTTTTTCCCTTAGGATTTCCATTTCTCTACTTATGTTACATATCTGTGCTCTATGCTATCTACCTGATCCATTAGAACCCTTAGCATATTAATCATAGTTGTTTTAAATTCTGAATCTGATATTTAAGTCTCATATCTCTGCCAAGTCTGGGTCTGATGCTTGTTTTGTGCCTTCAGAGTGCTCCATTTTGTCTTTCAGTATGATCCGTAATTTTTTTCTGGGTAGCCAGACGTGATGTACTGAGTAAAAGGAACTGTTGTAAATAGACCTTTAGTAATATTGTGGTCAGGTGTGGGCTGGGGAAGTGCTCTTTAGTCTTAAGATTGGATCTCAGTGGTATAGGGATCCTGTGCCACCAGAGTGTAAGCTTCACAATTGCTTCTTAATCTTATTCTTTCCCCTTAGGTGTGTCTAGATGGCTAGAGTAACTGGAGTTGGATGATTCCTCCTCTCTCATTATTTAGGCTCTGATAATACCGCACAAGCATAGGCCCTGGTTAGCTAATTTCCCCTGAGGGCAGGCTTTATATATATATATATATATATATACACATATATATGTTATATGTATATTTGAGTATGTTATGTATATTTGAATACATATGTTATATATATTTGAATATATTTTATATATGTATTTGAATATATATATATATTTTCAAAATAGTTTCTTCTGTCTCCCTTTAAAGGAAACACAAAAATATTTTTTTAGTATTTACTGTAGGAATCAGGTCAAGCTCTTGGAGGTAAATTGAGTCAGTGGTGGGGGCACTCTATGTCCAGATACCCTTGAAATCTTTAAGACTCAGAGTTGTTCACACTCCACCTTCAGCAATTTGTCTAGTAGGGTCCAGGTTTTCTTATCTAGGCACTGCTTCCCATGGTGTTTTCTGCTCCTGAGTTTCTGCTCAGATAAGGCTTGACTCCCTTTATCTGCATTTCTGCAAATCTTGGAGGCTGCTGCTTGCATTCTATCCCCTTCTTTTTAGAAATCCAAAAAGTGTATAATGTGTTCAGTTTTGTACTTGTTGATAGAATAGAGTTGTGTCTTCCAAGCTCCTTTCCTCTGGAGCTACAATCTAGAGGTCTCCAATTTTATTTTATTACTTGTTTATTTTGTTCTCTATCCCATGGTAGAGGATTTAATCAAATGTTTGGGAATAAATATTGTTTGTCCATCATTACAAGTGGGTAACTAAAAGAAAATTTTTGAGTTTGTTTCTTTATTTTGAGAGAGAGAGAGAAAGAAAGAAAGAGAGAGAGACAATGAGGGGGGGGAGAGAAAGAGAAAAGGAGAGAGAGAATCCCAAAAAGTCTCCACAAGGTCAATACAAAACCGACGCAGGACTCGAACTTACAAACCATGAGATCATGACCTGAGCTGAGATCAAGAGTCAGACACTTAACCCAGGTGCCCCTAAAAGCAATTCTTAATGTCATGTTACATCACTTCATTAAAATTTGTTTCTTACATCATCATAGAAATACACAGCCCCATTTTTAAAATATTCCTAATCCCTCCTGCAACATCCCAGGGTACCTTCTTACTTTGTTTCTATCCTTGGTGTTTGTAGTCCCTGACATTGCTTTTATTTCTTCCCAACTTAGTAAGCCCTCAAAAGTATTTTTGAACAGGGGCGCCTAGTGTCTCCGTCGGTTAAGCATCCAGCTTCGGCTCAGGTCATGATCTCGCCGTTCGTGGGTCGAACCCTGCATCGGGCTATGTGCTGACAGCTAGCTCAGAGCCAGAAGCCTGCTTCAGATCCTGTGTCTCCCTCTCTCTCTGATGCTCCCCTGCTCGTGCTGTCTCTCTTTGTCTCTCAAAAATAAACAAAAAAAATGTTTAAAAAATTAAAAAGAGTGTATAAGAAGTATTTTTTAACAGATAAATACATGAATAATTATCAAGTGATTTTAGTACCCCAGAGCTAAGTTTTTTCTTCTTTAAAGTGAGAAATTGTTCACTAGATCTAGTGTTTCAAATTCAACTCCTCATTGGGACCATCTGGAGATTTGACGAAAAATAAGATTCTTAATAAGTCTCCTTTGCCTATCAATGTTAAATTTCTGTATCTAGGTTCTAGGTGTGTGTGTGTGTGTGTGTGTGTGTGTGTGTGTGTGTGCGTGCGTGTATATAGATAGATAGATAGATAGATAGATAGATAGATAGATAGATATTACCATCGCATGCAATATGATATAAAATAGTATTCAGGAATCACAATATTGCATGATTTCTGGAGTCTTACTGAGATGTGTCTATGTCTTATATTCCACATGCTTGTGGCATTTTGTATTTTTCTCATCCCTTGAATAATAAATATTTCAACAAGTTCAAAATATATCCTTTTCACTTTACACATAGCACTTGATGATGGGAAAGGAGTAGAACTCTAATGAATACAAGGAATTTGGATTGCTCTAAATCCATGTGCTATATCTTGCAAAAATTGTAGTGTAATTTTACATTTTATAATTTCCCATATAAACTGATTTGTTACAACATAAATACGTGACACTGCCAAGATGAGGAGATTGAACCACAGAGAGGCGTAGTGCTAACCCAGTATCAGAGATATTATATAAGATCATGTCTCGTGTCTTAAGAGTTCTCACCTAGTATTAAAACACATAGATATGTGGGTGATTCCACATAGATATACTTACTCCTTTATAAGGTATAAGTAACATGTAAAATATCATACCTATTTAGTGGTCTCCACTTGAAGAGCTTGGGGATAAGTATACCCCTGTGAAAACATCACCACTATCAGAGCCATAAACACATTTTCCCATCTCCAAATTTCTCCTGTCTTCTTTATTACTATCATCTTGCAGTGAAAACCTTAGCATAAGATTTCTGGTCTTGGCAAATTTTAAGTATACAAAGCGATGTTGTTAATTATAGGCACTATACCAGCACTTATTTCATTTCAGTAATTGAAACACTGTATATTTTGATTAATTTCTCTTTCTTTCCCCCATCTTTAACCTCTGGAAACCACCATTTGACTCTCTGATTCTATGAGTTTCATTATTTTATTTACTTATTTTTTTTAATTTTTAATGTTTATTTTTTTTGAAGGAGAGAGAGACAGAGCACAAGTAGGGGAGGGGCAGAGAGAAAGAGAGAGACATAGAATCTGAAGCAGGCTCCAGGTTTTGAACTGTTAGCACAGAGCCCAGTGAGGGGTTTGAACCCGTGAACTGTGAGATCATGACCTGAGCCAAAATCAGTCGCATAACTGACTGAGCCACCCAGCCCCCCCTGAGTTTCACTATTTTAGGTGACTCATAGTAGTGAGATAGTATACATTTGTCTTTCTATGTCTGACTTATTCACTTAGCAAACAACCTTCACATCCATTTATGTTGTTGCAAATGGCAGGGTTCCCTTCATTATTAAGGTTGAACAATATTCTGTTGTGTGTATATACCACATTTTCTTTATCCATCTATCCATAAATAGACATTTTTAAGGTTGTTTACATTTCTTGGGTGTCATGACTCATGTTGCAGTGAACATGGGTGTGTTCCTCCTCGATCCTGATTTCAGTTCTTTAGGATGAGTACACAGAAGTGACTGCTAGATCATAGGTTTGTTTTATTTTAATTTTTTGAGGAACTTCCATACTCTTTTCCATAATGGCTTTATCAATTTTCATTCTTATCAGTGCACAAGGTTCCCTTTCTCCATATCCTCACTTGATTTTAATAATTACCCTAACAGGTGGAAGGTGATAACCGATTATATTTTGGGTTTGCCTTTGATAAAATATCCATACTACACAAAGCAATCCAAATATTCAATACAATACTTAATCAAATTTCAATGGAGCTTTTTATAGAAATAGAAAACAATAATTCTAAAATTCATGAGGTAGCAGAAAGGACCTCGAATATGCAAAGAAATTTTAAGTAAGAGGAACAAAGATGGAGTTATCACCCTTACTGATTTAAAAATATATTACAAAGCTAAAGTAACTGAACTGTATGGTATTGGTAAAAAAAAAAAACAGACATGTAAGGCAATGCAACCGAAATAAGTCCACATTCATATAGTTGATTGATCTTCAAGAAGAACGTCAATACTTCACAATGGGAAACGAAAAGCAACCTCAATAAACTTTGTTGGGAAAACCGGATATCCACATACAACATAATAAAATTCAACCCTTATCTTATACCAGGCGCAAAAGTAAAACTCTGAAAAGTCATAAAAGATGAAGCTTTCTGATATTGGGCTTGGTAATGATTTCAAGGATATGACACCACAAACACAGGCAACAAAAGGAAAATTAATTAATGGGAACACATCAAATTAAAGATCTTCTTCAGAGAAGAAATCAACAGAAAGAAAAGACAGTTTACAGAATGGGAGAAAATATTTGCACATCACGTGAACAGTCATTCTCCAAGAAAGACATACTAATGGTCAACAGGGCAATATGGAAAAATACTGAATATCACTAATCATCTCGAAATACAAAATTAAAGCATTGTTACAAATTAAACACTGGGGCGCCTGGGTGGTTCAGTCTGTTAAGTGTCTGGCTCTTGGTTTAAGTTCAGGTCATGATCTGGTTGTTTGTGAGATGAGCCCAGGTAGGGCTCTGCACTGATTGTGTGGAGCCTGCTTGGGAATCTCTGTCTCCCTCTCTCTCTGCCCCTCCCCCATCTGCGCTCTCTTGCCCCCTCTCTTCAAAATAAATAAATAAACTTCAAAAATTAAACACTGGAGAAACTAAATATTCTGTAAATATTAACATGTAGTGAATTATTCTAGAACCATTTTCTGTTTTACTAGTGATAAATCACCATGAGAATTTTGAAAGAGAAGATAATTGGAACCTATTCCCCTGAGAGCATATCTTGCAGCTGCATCAACAATTGAGTGAATGGATATAAGCAATAAGAATTAATCATATTCATGGTGTATCTACCCTGGCCTCTGCTGTTCTACAGGTAAGGTCATTCTAAATGCTTTTCTAAATTCCAGGTCATTTCTAGAATATTTGAGGAGGCAGGATCTAAAATATCAAGGTCAAACATGCTTTGAAATCTCCAGTACTAAACCCTTTATTTGTTGCCGGTTGCACAGGTGAATAAAGACAACAAAGAAAATAGCAAGTAATGAATTTATGTTTGCAGAATAAAATAAGAGTGCTCCAAATTGAGTACACTTTCATTTTCCTGATGGAAAACAGAGAAGGTTCAAGCAAAAACAATTAGGAAAATGTGTCACTGGAAGGCAAGAAATCATTTGACCTATTCACCATTGGGAGCTTTTATTTTGCTATAATGAGGAAAACAATCAATCATTTTTTTGTTTTGTTAGCTTCGTGAGGTCAAAGCCACTTCAGATTATGTCTTGACATTTAAAAATTGTCTAAATATTTATCGAAAGTCATGTTTTATTCTACTAGAAGTGGCACTTAAGGAGGTCGGTTATAGAACGAAACCATGATATTACAGGAGGTAGTATAAAATGGTGAAAAGTGCATGCACTCCGAGTGTGACATGGGAATGAATCTGGGCTCTGAGACTTGTTATCTGTGAGAACGCTTTAAGGCAAATCATGAGAGACTCTTGAATACAGAAAATAAACTGAGGGCTGAAGGGAGAGGGGGGAAAGGAGAGGGGGGTGATGATCATGGAGGAGGGCATTTGTGGGGAAGAGCACTGGGTGTTATATGGAAACCAATATGACAATAAACTATATATATATATATATATATATATATATATATATATATAAAGAAAAAAGACTGAAATAAAGCAATACACATAAAAGTCTGTTCTTACTACATGTGCCAGTACATGGCTATTAATTTTCTTCTCTATTACAAACAATGCTTCAATGTTGAGCCAGACATATTTGGAATTTTCTGCCTTCTATTAAAGTTGTACTTTTAAAGGTGACTTTGCCAGAATTTTAACAGTTGACATTGTATTAAATTCTTCCAGAATCACAGTCATATTTTCTCTGTCACATGGAGTCCTTTCAGTTTTCAAATATTGACATACTTATATTCAGTATGGATTTTGTCTGGTCATATAGTAGAAATTCCTGTTTCAAGGGAGATTTAGCTAAAGTTCTTAACATTATAGTCTTTCCTTATCTTCTTTACCCCAGTAAATTTAAGCCTAATTGGATAATAATTGAAACTCTGGATTTGGGTGCAGGTCTGACTCCAAATTTTTTAACAGTGGGATTACCCAGGAAAGATTTCTTCTATTTCTTTTTTCATTTTGTCTTACATTTTTGCTCTTGAAATTGCTGTTTTGGTGTAAGCATTGTTTATTTTTGTTGTCATATTTGAGTTAGTTTTTTTTTTAATGAACTGTTTTAGTTGTGACTTTTAAATAATCAGTATCTTATTGTTATTTCACTAGGTAATAAATAATACCTAGACAAGAATAATACTTAAACATGTATTAAATAGGGGCGCCTGGGTGGCTCAGTCGGTTGAGTGTCCAACTTCGGCTCAGGTCATGATCTCATGTTCATGGGTTCCAGCCCTGCATCTGCTCTGTGCTGACAGGTCAGAGCCTGGAGCATGCTTCTTTGGATTCTCATGCTCTGTTTCTCTCTGTCTCAATAATAAACAAAAACATTAAAAAATTTAAACATGTATTAAATATATTTTCAGAAAAAAATCTTCCTTTTTTTCAGCCCAGGTTTTGAAGGAGCCTAAAGCATATAAAATTTAGATATCCAGAAGTAATAAATGTGACCAACTATCTCATCAAAAAAAGACAATGTGATGATGTTTGAGCAATACGTTTGAATGAAATATAAGTGGTCATATAATTGCTTAGTTCATTTGTGTACTATCTCCTGAAAAAAAAATCTTAATTAGTTCTGTCAGATGTACTCAAGATTTTATAGAGCTTGAAAATCTTTAGAGATTAGCTCATAAAATATTACCACTTAAGAGTCTGTTACTTTGTAGATCCAATCTATTTTTTTTAACTTTTTAATGTTTATTTTTAAGAAAGAGAGACAGAGTGCAAGTTGGGAAGGGGCAGAGAGAGAGAGAGAGAGAGAGAGAGAGAGAGAGAGAGAGAGAGATACAGAATCCAAAGCAAGCTCCAGGCTCTGAGCCATCAGCACAGAGCCCTACAGGAGGCTCAAACCCATGAACTGTGACATCATAACCTAAGCCTAAGTTGGATGTTCAACCGACTGAGCCATTCAGGCACCCCGATTCAATCTAATTTAACACATTCTATTTCTAACGTCATTTTAAAGATTCTATCTTATTAACATATTTTGTCATTCAACATTTGCCCCAATATTGTAAAATAAATATTAACATCATCATTCTGCAAGGGAATACAGTATAACAGACCATTTTATACTACTATTAAGGTTTAGAATCCTGAAATTTTATTCCAGTGTCTGTATACTGATACACTTTCTCACAGGTATAGATGTCAAAGGAAATCACTTAGCAATTTACTGTGATTTAATATGAATACAGCTAATAAAATGCAGTGGCAAAGTAGCGAGTTGACATGATCATTTTTGAAATGAAAGGAATTCAGTCTGTGAGTGAACGCCTATATTTTCCGCTTGATTTTGCAGTGAGTGGCATGAACACTTGACCTATCAACTTGTCATTGTCTTCTGATCTGCAACTTAGAAGTTTTACATTGCCAAAAAATAAATATGAGGGTATGTCTCATGTTCCCTTGAGTTAAAGTAGTGAGTCACAATACTATTTATTCTTTTTCTAGTGAATAAATTATTATTTTGTGAATATCTTCAAGTGTGCTCCATGAAGTATCAACATGAAGAATGTCACTGAAGTTACCACATTTGTGCTGAAGGGCTTCACAGACAAACTTGAACTAAAGATCATCTTATTCTTCCTGTTTCTAGCAATCTACCTCTTTACTCTGATGGGAAATTTAGGACTGGTTGTATTGGTCATTGGGGATTCCCGGCTCCACAATCCCATGTACTATTTTTTGAGTGTGTTATCATCTGTGGATGCCTGCTATTCCTCTGTGATTACCCCAAATATGTTAGTAGATTTCATGTCAAAGAATAAAGTCATTTCATTCCTTGGATGTGCAACACAGATGTTTCTTGCTGTTACCTTTGGGACCACAGAATGCTTTCTCTTGGCCGCAATGGCATATGACCGCTATGTAGCAATCTACAACCCGCTCCTGTACTCTGTGAGCATGTCACCCAGAGTCTATGTGCCACTCATTATGGCTTCCTTTGTGGGTGGCATTTTGCATGCTTCTGTACACACAGTGGCCACATTTAGCCTGTCCTTCTGTGGATCCAATGAAATCAGGCATGTCTTTTGTGACATCCCTCCTCTCCTCGCCATTTCTTGTTCTGACACTCACACAAACCAGCTCCTGCTCTTCTACTTTGCGGGATCTATTGAAATATCTACTATACTGATAGTCCTGACCTCCTATGGTTTCATTATGCTGGTAATTTTGAGGATGCAGTCTGCTGAAGGAAGAAGAAAAGTCTTTTCCACATGTGGTTCTCACCTAACTGGAGTGTCAATTTTTCATGGTACAGTTCTTTTCATGTATGTGAGACCTAATTCCAGCTATGCTTTAGACCATGATATGATAGTGTCAATAATTTATAGCATTGTGATTCCGATGCTGAATCCCATCATCTATAGCTTGAGGAACAAAGATGTAAAAAAAACTATGCAGAAAGTGTTTAAGAAAAATTGATTTATCAATAATGCATATGTTTACATATAAATTAAATTAAAAAATGAGAGTAAAATTCTGCACTTTAATATCAAGAAGATATGATGAAAAATGTTTTTAGTTTATTAATGTATTTTTGTCTCTCTGGATATTTAAAAATAAGGATCAAAGGAAACACTCTAGTCACATTGTTTTCCTATGGAGACTATGTATATCATCCATGTGCTTTTTAGTATGTACCTGCTGATATATGTGTGAACACACACATACATATATTTATATGTAGAAGCTATGCTGATGGATACAATACCAATGCAAATATAGGCATATATGTATGTAACCTTTATTTTAGAATGTTGTATATTGTTTTCTTTAATCTCCATATTACTTGAATGTATAGACTACAATATTTGCAATTATAAATAACATTACAATTATATCTGACTAGCTCGATCAACTTCCACCTAATTGGTAGCAAACCCACATCTCCACTTTCCATGGACTCATTGCTTCAGACTTTAGTTCAAAACACTCTGCTCCATCCTTAGTTTTATGCATTGGCAGCAATCCAATCCCAGTTTATGAATCAGAGAACACAGATAATATGTTCAAATCCCCGGAGTTACTAACACTCTGTGAGAATGCATTTCTTTCCCCTTGTTATTTTGTCCAGAGCATGGGATAGTCAACCAGCTTTAATTTCTCATAGAAAACAAGGTCTAGGCACTAGCATTGATCAAGATCATACTTATATTCAAGCGTGAAAAAAAGGTGTGCCTGGGTTTGCGAGTTGGCTAAGTGTCCAACTCTTGATTTCAGCTCAGGTCATGATCTCATGGCTGGGCTCTGCTTTGACATGGAACCTACTTGAGATTCTCTCTCTCCCTCTCCCTCTCTCTGTCCTTCCCCAG
This sequence comes from Helogale parvula, assembly GCA_004023845.1. Classification (NCBI taxonomy): domain Eukaryota; kingdom Metazoa; phylum Chordata; class Mammalia; order Carnivora; family Herpestidae; genus Helogale; species Helogale parvula. The sequence continues at coordinate 45,969 of PJEM01010300.1, read as the reverse complement.
CTTATGTTCTCTTTTTCTCCCTCTCTCTCAAAATAAATAAATAAAAAAAAATATATATAAAATATAAATATGTGAGGATACACTTCATGTCCTTACAGGTATGTATGTGTATATATATATTTATACATATAAATATGTATTATTATACATATTATATGTGTATATATATTTATACATATAAATATGTATTGTTATACATATTATATATGTATATATATATTTCCTTTTTATGGTCCACAATTTTTTATTTCAATAATTATAGAGCCTAGGATGTGCCATACCTTTGTTAGATATTAGGAACACCAAGATAAAGAAGGAACACTGTCCTTCCCTAATGTGAATATTCTAGAAAATGAGATGCAAGTTGTCACTATTTCTTTATCAAAGTTAAAATCACATTAAGGATACTAGACAAAGCCAAAAACAAACCCTCATATTTTGTTTCAGAATTCTATGATGAATATTACATTCACTCATTCACTTAATCTTCATTCATTCCATCAGTCAGTAAGTCAGCAAATAACCTTTCAACACCTACTCTTTCCTAGGTATTACTTTAGAAGCAATTAATACCAACGCAAACTATTTAGACCTACCTTTTTCACTTATAAATCTTACAGACTAGGAAATCCCACACAAATAGTAAAATAAAATATTATCACTCTTTAATTACAATGTTTATACATGTGTAAGGAAAGATTATAAGATAATATGAAAAATGCAATTTCTATCCAATAATTTTCATTAAAAGCCAGCAATAGGACCAGGCATATGATGGGGCTTTCTGAATTTCAATAAAACAATTGATAATTAGTCTTCTTACAACAATGCACATTTTGAATGTACGCTGTATATCATATGATTTTTATGACAAATAACATCAGAGCTTGTTCCCGGCACCTGAATGGAGGCTTTGGAGTCAGTTCTATTCTGAATATTCACAGTAAAATGGAACATTGGGGCCAGAATCCTGTGCTTTCTAACTAACTGTTGGATTTTCTCCACCCCAAGGCCAGCAGCCACACTTCCCAATCAATACAAGGGAGTCATTGCACCTGATTGTTACTCAGTATGATCACTTACTTGTGTCCCTAGGCTAATCCCACATTTTCACTCTGGAGTGCAATTGTTGTGTGGAGACTTGAGTGTTTGGTCTTTCTTTCCCTGGGGAGTCAGAACTTTACCTGGGAATTCCTGTGTTCATGTGTGGGAACAGGAGCCATAAACAAGCTTATTTCATGTACAGGTCTTCAGGGACTCCAGACACTTGTAAAACTCTTCAGAAGACCTCCCACAGAACCTTAGCAGTAGGTCTCAGCAGATCTCTGCACACAGGTAGGTTCAACCCAACGATTTACTTAGTTCTTATTCTGGGTGTGAAACCCAAGTACTTGGGGTGCTTTACGGATTCAAATCAGACTCTCGGGACTGAAATGATAGTGGCTCTATTCTCTTTTCCTGAAGACTCAAATCTCTGTTCTCTGATGGCTAAGTGGAAGGGAAAGGGAAATGACTCCAACAATGGTATCCAGCATCCTTGTTGATAAACTGGACTGTGTAAGCATTTCTAAGGATTAAGCAATAGTCATTACAAGGAGTCTATTTCAGCTTAGGGTAAAGAGGAATGCTCTGGCACAATTGAAGGCACTCCACACCACAGAGGCAGCATCTGAGGTGTCTTTGAAAGACAAGATTTCTTCCCCATGAAACACCTCCCAAATTGTTTAACATCAGTAAAAGTAAGTTACTCTCCTTTCTGATTTTCAGATTGCCCAGGGTGACAAACCATTTGGTGGAAAGAGTCCCTGATGTGAACAGGCTGGTTTATGTTGCTGGTGAACACTGAGAGCTCATATCAAGATGTGGTTTGTTCCTAACACAACTCTGGCTTAAATAAGTGTAAGACAGATTGTACAGTTAGCAAACAACATTGGTATCATTTCAGAAGCAATTAAAAATTTTTGCAGTATTATTTCTCAGCCATACTGTTATATAAATGACTCATATTAGGTACATATTTAAAGTTCCTTTACTGACATATTATTGTTAGACTTAGAAAATACTATAAAACCTTGCATTGCGAGTAACTTGTTCTGCGAGTGTTCCCCAAGTTAAGCAAACATTTCTAATAAATTTAACTTGATAGACAAGGGATGTCATGAAATATAGGTAGTACGTGATGCCGAACATCACATGACCACAGCTAAGCCAATGGTTCCTCTGTCTTCTCTCTCTCTCTTTACCTATGGGATCATGGGTGATCACCTCCTATGTTCCTAGGCTTGGTCTCAGACCATGCTGTTTGGCAGAAATCAGGGATTTTTCAGAATTTTAGAAGGTGCCCACATCTGTCAATAGTGTCTTTTTTCGTCACTTTAAAACACCTATGGAAAAAAAAAAAAACACCTATGGAAAGTCCTATGCTTTTCCATAGAAAAGTAAGCTTAGGAATGCTTTGCTTCGTTCTAGGTCATTGGACCGATTCGTTGTTGAAATAGCACAAAAAGAAAAAGGTTCCACTGAGTCAATAGATAGCAGTGATTCTGTCAGTGGTAGTGAAAGTCTTCCTACACAATAACCCTCCTCTCTCTTGTCTCTGTCACGTCAAAGGTAAGTGCAGGTGAATTTATTTGTCTTTATATTTTGTATTTTCTATATTATTTTGTATTATGTTACAGAACTTTAATTATTTTATATGAATATTTTGGGGTTGTGAAATGATGACCTGAGTTTCTATTACTTCTTATGGGGAATTCCCTTTGATATACAAGTGTTTTGGATTACAGGCATGTAATTTTTGTAATGAATTATGCTCTCAAATCAAGGTTTTACTGTGTTTCTTTTCAAAAACAAATTTGAAATAATACATATTAAATTAATGTAACTAAACAGAAACAATTATGTCAGAAACCCTTCTGAAGAAACAGGAGAAAAATATTTTATTTCATTGACACATCTCGAGCGGAGGAAACTTAGGTTTGCCATCAGTAATACTTCATTAGAAAAAGGAATTAATAATAGGTAGTGATACATGCAAATATATCTGTTTTAAAAGTTAATTTCATGAATTCATAGTAGACAACCTATAATTACTGCTGTTAGTGCCTTCTCTTTTGCCTTTGTTAAATTAAGGATACTTTTCTGAATATATTAATTCTCAGAGTGAAACATGCACTGAATAGCTTAATGTACAGCAAACAAACAAAAAATGTTTTGTAGAAAGTGAATGTCACCACTGGGTTTTCAGCCATAAACTTTCCTGTGCATTTCTTCTCAGATGCGGTGGTAAGGGAAAGTGATATGATGCATCTAGTGCAACACAACTGGCCGCACAAGCTCATCAGACATATATTTGATCTATGGAATACAGTATCTTTTTTTCATTTTTACTTTTTGATTCTTTTGTTTAGTTTAGAGAGAGAGAGTGCAAGTGGGGGAGACAGGCAGAAGGAGAGAGAGACAGAAACACAGATAAAATATTTTTTAAGTTATTTTTAACATGTAATTATTTTTGAAAGACAGAGAGACAGAGCATGAGCAGGAGAGGAGCAGAGAGAGAGGGAGACACAGAACCGGAAGCAGGCTCCAGGCTCTGAGTTAGCTGTCAGCACACAACCCGATGCAGGACTCAAACTCACAAACTGAGCGATCATGACATGAGCCGAAGTAGGTCGCTTAACCGACTGAGCCACCCAGGAGCCCCAAAGAGAATCTTAAACAAGTTTCATGCTCAGCATGGGGCCATCCTGAAGCTTCATATCAGAACCCTGAGATCATCATGACCTGAACAGAAATCAAGAGTCAGGCGCTTAATTGACTGAGCCACTCAGGTGCCCCGGAAATACAGTATATTTAATTAAACAAACAACACCACAGATTTAAGAAATAATAAGTTTGTGGGAGAACACAATCTGATTTGTTTTTAAATTTTTATTTGATGTTTTTAATTTATGTTTGAGAGACAGAGAGAGACAGTGCAAGCAGGGGAGGGTCAGAGAGATAGGGAGACACAGAATCTGAAGCAGGCTCCAGGCTCTGAGCTGTCAGCACAGAGCCCGATGTGGGGCTCGAACCCACAAGCTGTGAGAGCATGACCTAAGCCAAAGCCAGACGTTTAACTGACTGAGCCATCCAGGCACCCCTGTTTGGTTTGTCAAATATATATAGCTAGATATTACGTGTCCCAGTTGCTTGGATATGCACAATAATAATTCACTTGTTATTCCTATACCAACCATGAACTCCTCAGTGAGTTAGAATGAGTTACTAGGACACAAACAGGAAACCACATTAGAAAATCATTCAAAACATGCTAATAACAATAATTGCTGGCACCGATTGTTTTACATTTATTGTTATCAGGCTCTGTATTAACCTGTGTTTGTGTATTATCTCATTATATTCACACAACAGAAGCATATAAATACTTAAAAAAGTCACAAACTGGTAATTGGTGGACTAACATCCAACCAACCAAGTAACCAAACAAATAAGTGAACAAAACACATAAAGCAAAATTGTAAAACTACACAATTTGCCAATATCCTATATAGACTTCTTGGGCGGCTAATCTCATTGAGCTTCAACTGTATCATCGCACAGAAAATTAATTACATCCATCTACTAGGATATGCTTGCAGCACAATGAGTGCATTATTTTGAAATGGCTAGCTTACTTCTAAGCCCAGAGTATACTAAATACTGAATGATGTTACCACTCTTCTCCAGACATTTCTCTGCACAAATAAAACAGAAGAGTCAAATTTGAGCAAAAGTAACATTTTTAAAACATCAAAACATGTCTTAAATAATGGATTTTATTTAAATTTTGTTTATTTTGAGAGAGACAGGAAAGCATGAGAGAGGGAAGGACAGAAAGAGAGGGAGACAGAGAACTCATAGCAAGTTCCACATTGTCAGTGCAGAGCCTAATGAGGGGCTTGACTCATGAACAATGAGATCCTGACCCTAGCTGAAACCAAGAAATGGATGCTTTACTAATTGAGCTAAGCAGGCACCCCAAGGCTTTAAACAATTTGAAGGATAGAGGTACAAGCTGGAAAAAATAAAGGGCTGCAAGAGCACAATAGGAGAGAAACATTGGAGCAGGTAGATGTCAGAATGAAAGAAAGGACTAGTTTATTTGGCCAAAGAAATGTGATTATTTTTTTAATTCAGATTCAGAATGGCACTAAGTATGAGGACTACTTAGGTGCAGTCTGTTGGTGGGAAGGCGAAGCAGTGAGGTGTGGTAGAAATTGAGAAGAAAAAAGCCCAGCATACTCAAGATATTTCCCTACAGAAATATTGACATTCCCAAGAATTATGACAAGAAATAGGCTAAAGAGGAAGCCAGTGGCAGCTGAGTAAAAACTAACTGAATGTAAGGAAGGTCACTCTGGTTCATCAGCTTTTTAAATGTAGCTATCTTTTATCATAGGATGTATACACAGAGACTGTATGTATATGTAAATATATATAGGCATAAATATATATATATATATTTTCAATTATATAATCAATATATTTAATGGTCATAAAACACTAATATATAATACTATAATAATGTATAGTCATCCAGTACGTTATATCTAACACTGAATACAAAAGTTGATAGCTTGATAAAACAGTGTTAAACACCTGAAATTGGTATTCAGGGTGTTCGTATTTTTGATTTTGTGAATGAATTGAAACAAAAAAATTTAAGATCTGACACTTTTGAGTCTTTGTAAACAAAAATAACCTGGTTTAAATAAAACATTTTACTTTCTAGAATCTGCCAGAAAAATCGATTTTTATCATCTATTAATCTCCTTCCACTTTCTCCTTTAGAAGATGAAAGCCACAAAATAAATGGCTCCAGGGAATCTCACTTGGGTGACTGAGTTCATGATCACAGGAGTCTCAGACCGCCCAGAGCTCCAGATTCCACTCTTCTTTGTTTTCCTGCTGATCTATGGGCTGACACTGGCCGGGAACCTGGGCATCATCACCCTCACCAGTGTTGACTCTCAGCTTCAAACCCCCATGTACTTCTTCCTCAGGCACTTGGCTATCATCAATCTCGGTGATTCTACTGTCATTGCCCCTAAAATGCTGGTTAACTTCTTGGTTTCAAAGAAGACCATATCCTACTATGGATGTGCAGCCCAGCTGGGTGGGTTCCTAGTCTTTATTGTGGCTGAGATTTTCATGCTGGCTGCAATGGCCTATGACCGCTACGTAGCTATTTGCAACCCCCTGCTCTACACGGTGGTGGTGTCTCCACAGATCTGCCTTCTGCTGGTATCCCTCACATACCTCTACAGTCTGACCACAGCGCTGACTGTCACCTCCTGTGTGTTCTCTATGTCATATTGCTCTTCGAATGTAATCAACCATTTTTACTGTGATAATGTCCCCTTGTTGGCATTGTCCTGTTCCAATACCTATATTCCAGAAACAGCAGTGTTTACCTTTTCAGGGACCAATTTGTTTTTCTCTATGGTTATTGTTCTAGTATCCTATTTTAACATTGTCCTTGCCATTTTGAGGATACGTTCCTCAGAGGGCCGACGAAAAGCCTTTTCCACCTGTGCCTCTCACATGATGGCTGTCACTGTGTTCTATGGGACCCTTCTCTTCATGTATTTGCAACCAAGGACTAACCACTCATTGGATACCGATAAAATGGCCTCTGTCTTCTACACCCTGGTGATACCAATGCTGAATCCCCTCATTTACAGCCTAAGGAACAAGGATGTGAAGGATGCATTGAAGAGATTCCTAAATAAACCATGCCAATCTTTCAAACTCATGTAAATTTAAAACTCCAATTATCTTCATTTAAGAATCTTTATTTGTTTCTGAAAAGCTAATCTCTGTTAAGTGCAGAGGCAATAAATAGTTAAAAATTCTATCAATTTCAATTTCAAAGTTTTAACCCTTTCTCTTCTATCCTCAAATACACAACTCTCCCTAATACAAAATGTATTAGTTGAACAAAGAAAGTAAACTTATTTGATTAGTAAACAATAATTTCAAAATAAGCATATTTTAGGGCACAACAGAACTTATTACTGGGTTTTCAATATTTCTAATCAAGGAAGAGAAAGTCAGACAGCTTGGAAGTTGGTGAGAGTCAGGTCATCTTCCTTGCCATACATATGTTTTGTTCAAATGTTAAAAGGTTTATTTTTAATTGTTGCAGTATTTTATCATTCAATTTCTTAACCTTTTTAAAAAAATTTTTAATGTTTTATTTATATTTGATACAGAGACAGAGCATAGAGGGGGAGGGGCAGAGAGAGAAGAAGATGCAGAACTGGAAGCAGGCTCCAGGCTCTGAGCTAGCTGTCAGCACAGAGCCTGACCGGGGCTTGAACCCATGAACGTGAGATCTGACCTGAGCCGAAGTCGGAGGCTTAACTGACTGAGCCACCCAGGCGCCCCTCTTAACCTTTTAAAATCCATTTTTATCTTGCACTTAACATAAATTTAAGTCACAAAAAAGAAACGTTGTAGAAAACATAGAAAATTAGCAAAAAATGCTAGATGCAAATGGAAATAGACACACAGGAAAACAAAAAAACAAAACATCCAAAGTGGGATTCCACTTTTTCATTCTTCTCATGTAGTCGATGTACACAAAGCAACATGTTGATATTCATGCCAATGTGACAAAATTAATATTCTCCATGTCATAATCTCATAACAAACACTTGTGTAGAGTTCATGGTCTGTGTTATTGAGTCATAACAGCAAACACCACATCTTCTAAAACATGTTTATTTAGTGTGTTTTAAAGTAAAGTGTCATTAGAATAAAAATAAAGCCAGTTTTCTCGGAGTAACACCGATTCTCAAGGGCACTATGAACATACACACACACACACACACGTGTGCGAGCGCTCTTGAAGTTGACAGCCATTATGTGTCATATCTCTGTCCGTACATGTAAAATGCTGCTAACGTACAATGGAGCAAGGAAGACTGGTGAGGGCCCGCAAGATCAGATGATGTCTATAAATAAACTAGATTCAGAAATTATTCAGGGAAGTCAGAAACAAGTCAAATTCAGGAAACATGACACTCAGATCTATGAGCTCATTTCTAACTTTAGGCATAGATAAAGAGCAGAGCTGAAAACAGAGAGACACACTATATGATGGCTACTTCTGGTCTCCTTTTCCATAGAAGGGAACATGTTCACACTTGTGGGGTTTGCATATGGACATCTTTGGTGGGTAGGTGGTGGAATATTCTTCCTCCTAAAACATCTATATCCATATCAGCATATTTTGAGAAGCTGGGCAATCTAAAATATTATGTCTGTCTCATTCACTATTACTCAATAGGATAGTCTTACAAAAGCTTACATATTATATACCTTTTCTGCATGCATTACCTACAGAATTTGTCTTAAATGAACCATACACAAAGCCTTCTTTGAATGAAGGAAAAGAAGGCATTCAGCTGAAAGGTTTCAAAGTATATGCACATAATCACATGCACTCACATATGACTTGTACACATTTATCAGAAATGATGAATCAGCATCATCCACCAACCAGGCAGGCACATTAGGCCAGCACCAGTTTTCCATGGAAAACATAAAATAATGTATATGTCAGCTTTGATCTCCAATTGATCGAAGCTCCCTCTGTGAGCTGTTAAGTTACCTGTGCTTCCAGCTTATTCCTACTTAACTTCTCTGAGTTTTGTGGCATCTGTGTCCAGAGGCAATGATATCCCCTTAGTGGTGAGGGGAGAGAGAAGACACAAGAGAGTCATAAGGGAAGGTCTGACTACCTGTAAAGGTTTCAAAGGACACCACAGAGCCCTTCATTCTGTAACTGCCACAGAGACAGTAAATTGACCTGACTCCATACGTAGGGAAGTTCTAAACAGAGAGCAGGTGGCACACCCTGAATCCTCTCAAGACCATGACAATAAGAAAGACCATCAAACATCCCAAATTCAGCAGAGCAAATGCCATTTCATAAATTCAAACCCAAAATCATACTGAAGGACTATTTTCACAGCAGCTCATTTTGTTTCGAATCACAGGGATCATACGCCTTAATATTCTACTTATGTCCCAAGACATATATCAGTAATATCATAGATAATAGAGATTGACATGATTCTGAATTTTTTTTTCAATTCAAAAGTTAAATTGAGAAAATGTATGTTTTCTAATGGGTATTTTCTTTTCCCATAAGGTTTATATAAGTTGGTTTGAACTGCTGAGGCCATCTTGCTAGAAGTCCAGAAGAATTCACATGTCTAAATGCCATAAATCACATCTATCATCTCAGCAAGCCACCTCCATGGCAATGAAAAAATCCTTTCAAGGAAATCATTCATAAAACAAATGACACCACTGCACTTATGGGAGAAAGGAGGTAAAATAGAGATTTATATGATAACATCAGGTTTCCTTTTGCTTAGAGAAACTTAACTAAGCCCAACAAAATAATTCCCCCCTGTTCATCTTATATCCCCAGACTTAAACCTCCTACTGGGTCCTTGTCTTACTCCCTAACTTTCTCCCCCCTGCCTTTTCTCTCTGTGTCTCAAAGTTACAAAATGTTTTTCCCTTCCTTCCTTCCTTCCTTCTATTTAGCAGAAGTACTGCTTATGAAGCTTGAGATCCTTTCACAAATTATTCCTCGTGTCACTGTTACAAGCTTCTGTCCAAGATTGGTTTTGACTCTTTCAATATTTAAAAAGCCATTTTTATGGACAATTATTACTTGGGTTGGAGAAATTTTACTGACAAAACAGTTTTGATAAACTCTTACCACAGTTTAAAAATATAAAACTTTGAGTTAACTAAAATACAAATATGAATATATCTACTTCTTAAAAAGCATCTACAATGGAATATTAGTCAGCCATAAAAATAATGAGATCATTTAATTTGTGACAACATAGAGAGACCTATGGGAATTATGTTAGTGTAATAAGTTTGACAGAGAAAGACAAATGCTGTATAATTTCACTTATTTGTGGACTATACAAATAAAACAAAGGAACAAACAGTTGCTTAAATACAGAGAACAAACTGATGGTTGCCAGAGAGAAAGTGTTGGAGGACATGAGCAAAATACATAAAAGGGATTAAAGAGACAAACTTCCAATTACAAAATAAATAAGGCACAGATATGGAAAGTACTATATAGAGAATGGATTCAATGATATTGTGATAGTGATCAATGGTGATTATACTTATTATGGTGGGGATTATGTAAGGGATAGAATGATAGAATCCTTACATTATACACCTGGAACTAAAATAAAATTATATGCTAATTATATTTCAATTTAGAAAGCATTTGGGCACAAAAGCAATTTGATCTATAATTCTCAGAAGAGGTTACTAATGATTTTTTAAATACACTTTAAAGTGCAAAAAATACCTTAAAATGTCTATTGCAAAGATGTAATAGCTTTCCTGAATGATAAAAGTTATGAGTGTTTGCACAATCATAAAAAAGTATTAAGACATGAGCTTATGAGATTATCTTATATTAATTTAAAACCTTTATGAAACATGTAGCTAAGATACTTTCATGTTAAGATATGGGCGCCTGAAACACTGCATATTGATCAGAGTATAAACGAGATGGTGGCAAACTAACCATTTCTTAATCTCTGTTATAATCACTTTTCTCTTTGTTGGCTTCCTCTCTCACAATTTTTCCGTATTCTACCCTCATTTCGTGGTCTACCAGAGGGAACTAGAATCTCTGAGACAGAAAGGAGCTGTGGGAAAATTTGAGGGCAAGCGCACAGGGGTGCAGAGATTGGCTGCAGACCAGGAGGGACGCTGTTACCACAGGTGACTCGGGCTACAATGCAGCCACTTCTCCACACCTAGCTGCCAGAAGGCTGAGATGCCCGCTAGCCAGGTGCCACGGAGGGAAAGCAAGATTTAGAGGCTGTACCCCAACCCTCCGCCTCACGATGTGTGTCAGGATTCTGTCACCTCAACAACCACTTTATCAGTAATATCACTCTATAGATATTCAAATAATAAGATTATATTAAAATTAATGTGTATCTGTCTTAGTTATAGTTTCCGAACTTCTTTGTTGGCATGGATTACACTTAACTGCATTTTTCTATTTCAAATCTATACCGATATTTGGGTCTCTTTAAAAAAATAATGTATTACATCAAGTAAAATAAGTTTAGCTTTAAAAAGTTACATCTGATTTAATTATGTGTTGCAACTTTTACCGTTTGTATAAGTAATAAATATTCATGAGTTAGTTGTCCAGACTATGATGTGCTTAGATACTGATGGTGGAATAGATACTAATGAAAGATATGTTTAAGTAGAACCATCTTTATTTAAATAAATTAAATGTACCTGTTTTTCCCAAGTCAAAGACTCATAAGCTATATCACAGACATGTTCATTCATGGGTCCATGGGGACAACAACACAAAGTTGTTAATTGTGAGGAGACATGTAAAAGTCATAAGTTGGTAACTAACTACATGTCTGTTGCTATGGGAACCAACCTATTGTAAATGAGGACAGAATCAGACTATAGCAATATTATTTCAATAGAAATTAGCAAAATAATGGAATGCATGTAACAAAATGAATGTAATTCAAAAACATATAATTGAGTGAGAACCTTTAGATATTAAAATGATCTATGTAATATGTACTGCATTTTAAAGTGTAAGTCATATTTACTTTATAAAACTATATTTGGTTTGAAAGGCATATATCAATTTTTGTGAGGAAGGGAAATATAAGTGGGAGGGAAAATTAGTACTGAAGATGTACATGGCATGTGGAATCAGGGTATCATTAACTCAATTTATTTCCTGAGGTTAGAAAAAGAAATAAAGATAAGAGTTACAGGGCCCCTGGGTGGCTCAGTCGATTAAACTTCTGACTTCATCTCAGGTCATCATCTGGCAGTCTGTGAGTTCTAGACCTGCGTGAGGCACTGTGCTGACAGCTCAGAGCCTGGAGCCTGCTTCAGATTCTGTGTCTCCCTCTCTCTGCCCCTCCTTGCTCACATTCTGTCTTTCTCTCTCTCTCTCTCAAAAAAAAAAGAAATTACTCACATATTCATTACTTTTGCTTCTTCTGAATCTTTAAAACCATAATTAACTAACTTTGTCTTTATCTTTGAAAACATGTGAGAGGTGTCTGCAGAAAATGCTGAAAGTTTATATAATTTGTAGATGATTAAGACATCTAAGAAATAATCTATGAAATCCAGATATCTGAGTAAACTTTTAATAAAAATAACAACAAATAAAAGCAGGTGAATTATACATGTAAAAAAAATTTCCTCAATAGAGAAATCAAAGTCACTCTGGATAATTAGAAAACACCAGTGGCATAATTTCTTGTTCTCAGAAGCTTTGGGAATAACCAAGAATTGCATTCAAGCTCCCAGGGGAATGTTGTGAAGGGAGGAGACCCTCATAAATTCTTCTGACAGCAGTCATGCTAATAATCACATGGGGAACAAGAAGTCAGTCCTTGCTTACGGTAAGTAGATTACACTGATTATAATGACTGTTAGTTAGCAATGATGACTTTTAGCAGTGATGATTTTGACGGCTGTTCCAATTTAAATTATAGATATGACAATAGTCACCAATTCCAGACTCAGTAGATTATATTATGTATATTAATAAAGTCTGCCTATAACTAGTTTTTATGGAATAATGGTATATGTTACCACTATTATTATGTTCATTGAAGGTGGTAAAGAACACCATTTCTATTCATTATTGTTCCTACGTTAATACTGAGATTCTAGACAAAAAACATCCTGAAGGGGGAAATCAGTATTTTTGCAAGTTGAACTTAAAATCTCCCTCTTTCCTTCCCCCCTCCCCTTTGTCCTTTAAATGGGAGAGCAATGTTCTCAATTTAACAAACTCATTTATTTCAGTTGAGGCTGTTGGTAAAATGTTATAGAATACCAAATTGAGATTGGGTGCTTATATTTGCATAAGAGGACATCCTGGGACTTCATGTCCATCCGTCTAGTCCTGGTTCTGCTCTGGAGTTTCAGCTTTCATCTGATAAGAATCAGGTGTGATGTTCAATTTGCTTGTTTCTTTCTAGGCAGTGGGTCAAGCAGGTGTGAGGAGGGTCACTGAAGTATATACTCCACTGAATTTCAGAACTCCAGAGATCATAAAATCATAATAAAATGGATGTTGGGATGAAGAGGTTTGCCAAACTGTACAAACTACTGTGGAGTAGTCCTTTCTTGGGGTATAATTTTTGTCTTGAGGCATTAGACTTTGTCGTTTGTTTGGTTGTTGCTAATGAATGTTTGTTATTGCTTTGCTGTAAATATTTTGCTAATTTGAACGATTTTTAGATAGAAAAAATTTTGTGAAGTAGTTTTATCTCCCCAATTAAACTTGAATTTCTTTTTGCTTAAGGATGACCAGAGATTGTAGTTTTTAAGGTTATGAAAGTTTAACATTTTCTTAGGACGTTAAGTCCTTGACCAGTCTAGGTTTGATTTGTATAAGGATGAGCTAAATATCCAATTTCATCATCCTATATAGGGATAAACATTTTCCCTATCTCCACTGAATACTGCTTTTATGTGCTTGTCCTAGGATGCTACTTTAGTCATAAACTATAGTTCTATACATTCGTGGATCCTTTTCTGATGTTCTTATTCTGTTCCACTGATGTACACCATATTGTCTCAATAACTCCAACTTATAAGTTGTATTATTTGGTAGCATAGGTCTTTTAACAAATGTCTTGCTTATTCTGTATAATTTGCATTTTCTAAATTCCTTTGATATCATTGTCAAATTCTATAAATTCCTTAGATTTTGATCAGAAGGGCATTGAGCAAATAGACTACTTTCAACAGAATTGACATTTTGTCACACTGAGTTGTGTAATCCAGGGAACATAGTATTTGTGCTAATTTACTGACGGCTTCATGTTTTCAAAAAACATTTTAATTTTCCTCCTTTTAAGAATAGTTTAAGCTTTGTTTTTATAAGGTATTCTATCATTATGGAATTTTTCTTTTATTCTTAAATTTTATAGCTTTCATCTATCCTAAATGGTATTAATCTTTCATCTACTCAAATGGTCTTTTTTTCCCTAATTCATTCTGATAATGTGGTGAATTCTAATTATAGATTTTCCAAAATTAAACCTTTCAGCCAAACATGGGATCAACACAGATTGAACAAATGTTTTGTAGTTCCTATGCATTTTTAAAAGTGATACCATTGTTTAGGATATTATATCTAACTAAGTGAAATTATAGGCCTGAATATATTGTGGTTTTTTAAATTACATTTTTGTTTTCTAAATCAGGATTTAGGGTGTCTTAGAATGAGTCACAATATAGTCCTCATTTCTTATATATTGGAGAGTTTGTAATAAAATCATTATTTTGCCCCATAAAACTTTGAAGCACCTACCTTTAAAAACAACCTGAAAGAGAAAGGAGTTAGAAAAGTATACATAGATAAAGTGCAATACTTAAATGCAGTGTGTTGAAAACAAGCCATTTTATGTATTTCTGATGGAAGATAAAATAAAGGAATAAGAATTGTATTCATATTAAACTGTAGTAAATATATTCCATTTCTATCCATGCCAGGTCGTGTTGGCTTTATCTGGATCAAATAGTCACTTGTCCTGGTTCATGTACATTTAAACAGGTATAATTTATGCACATGTAATAAATTATGCCACATCTTTCTTCTTTCATTATCATGTTTGTCTTTCATCCATATACCTACGTCAAATAAATAATATTTATTTGCCTCTCTAAGGCATTTGGGATAGCACTCCCTACTTTGGAATGACATTACTCTTTGTTTAATAAGTATTTTATATCAGCTTACTGGGTGATTTTAGAGATTACATTAACAAATACATTTGGTAATTTTATTTTATTTAATATGTGCTAGAAAGCTATAACCACAACATTAAGCCCACATCAGAGATATTAGTTCTTAGGTAGAAGCACATGTGAGAATAATACCTAATTTTTGCTTATATTGAATAACTTCTAGATGCAGGTCTCACTTGGTATGCAACATGACAAAAATCATAAACTGAAAAAAAAACACACATAAGTGCTAAAATTTCACATGCACTATTCTAGAGAAAATGAAGGTTACTGATGAACATTAAAGTGCACATGTTGGGGACTTCTGCAAAATAACTATATTGTCTATTATCAAAAAAATAATAAACAATACTTAGAATTCATACAAACATAGTGGAATGAGAATATGGCTTCAAAAATGAAATGAATGGTGGAATGGGAATACTATTAATATTCAGAATTATAATGAGAAAAGTAAATCAGAGTCTATTTAACTAGTTAAGCATGGTTTTCTTTTGAGGTTGAGACTCAGGGGGCAAGGTCAAGAAGCAGAGGGTACTCCTTTTATTATAATCCCTTCCAGTATACATTTTACTCAATTAAAGGTATTTTAAGTGAAAAACATTTCCAAAAAGATATCAGGATTCCCACTCAAGACTCAACTTTTCTAATGATGCATTGTTTAGGGAGTCATAAAGGGATTGTATACACTTGGTAATGATAGCCAGCACTTACACACACACACACACACACACACACACACACATGGCTAGTATATATCTTAGGTTGGTTGTAACGCTTTCTAAATTTGGTTCCAGTTTCAATGACAGAGGTGAGTCTTGTTTTAAGTCACCACATCTGATTTTTTTAGTGTTTATTTTTGAGACAGAGACAGAATGGGAATGCAGAAGGGGCAAAGAAAGAGGGAGGCACAGAATCTGAAGCATGCTCTAGGGTCTGAGCTGTTACTGCAGAGTTTGACACAGGGCTCAAAACCACAAACTGTGAGATCATGACCTAAGCCTAAGTCTGATACGTAACAGACTGAGCCACCCAAGTGCCCCTTAAGTCATGTTATCTAGAAAATTGGATCTGTCTTGTGACTTTGGGTACTAAAATGTTAACAGATATTGTCTCCAGAATCTCAATGACTCTAGTGACGTTTCTTCCCACAGCATTTTTCCTTCATGGCCTGGATGAACAAACCAAATCAAACAATGCTAACAGAATTCATACTAATGGGAATCACAGACTGGCCTGAGCTGCAGGGTCCCTTCTTTGGGCTCTTCCTCATCATCTATGTGATCTCAGTGGTGGGCAACCTGGGCATGATCATCCTCACCATGGTGGACTCCAGGCTGCAAACACCCATGTACTTCTTCCTCAGACACCTGGCTTTCATTGATCTTGGTTATTCAACTGCTGTGGGACCCAAAATGCTAGTCAATTTCCTCACTAATCAAAACTCAATCCCCTATAACTGGTGTGCTACCCAGCTAGCTTTCTTCATCTTGTTCATCATCAGCGAGCTTTTCATTCTGTCAGCAATGGCCTATGACCGCTATGTGGCCATCTGTCACCCTCTCCTCTATCCAGTCGTTATGTCACAAAAGGTGTGCTGGGTGCTGGTAGCTGTCCCCTATGTCTACAGTGCCTTTCTTTCTCTAATAATCACCATAAAGATTTTTATGTCATCCTTCTGTGACCATAATCTCATTAGACATTTCTATTGTGACAATCTTCCCTTGTTAACTTTGCTGTGCTCAAGCACACGTGACATTGAGTTGATAATACTGATCTTTTCAGCGTTTAATTTGGGGTCCTCTCTTCTAATAGTGCTTGTCTCCTACACCCTGATCCTTAGGGCCATCCTCAGGATGAACTCTGCAGAGGGCAGGCACAAGGCCTTCTCCACCTGTGGATCCCACCTGACAGTGGTTGTTGTATTATATGCGACTCTTTTCTTCATGTATGTGCAGCCAAAATCCAGTCACTCCTTTGATACTGATAAAATTGCCTCTGTATTTTACACATTGATAATACCTATGCTGAATCCCATGATCTACAGCTTAAGGAACAAAGAGGTGAAAGGTGCCCTGCGTAGGATATGGAAAAATCTGCACAGACGGCTGCCTATGTAGAGTTCAGTGTGAACAATGTATATAATAAAGTAGTTTATAGACTACTGTTTTTCAAATGTCATAGGAGTTAGAAAGGACTAATGTGCAAAAGCCATGGAAAACTAGAAACATTTTTCCCGTTTATCTTTTTTTCTTTTTTCTTTTTTTTTTTTTTTTTGAGAGAGAGAGAGAGACAGCTGAGCAGGGGAGGGTCAGAAAGAGAGGGAGACACAGAATCTGAAGCAAGATTCAGGCCCTGAGCTAGCTGTCAGCACAGAGCCCCACGTGGAGCTTGAACCCACAAACCATGATATCTTGTCCTGCGCTGAAGTTGAATGCTCAACTGACTGAGCCGCCCAGGCACCCTTATTTTCCTGTTTTTGATCTATAGATGTTTCAGTAATGATGGTCCTTCTGAGATCAATTTTGGTTTTGGTGGAAGTGACTTAAGGTCAGACCACTGTTCTCACATTGCTAAGTACAAATGTTGCAATTGAAGACAAGTTATTTTGGGTTTTGTTTCGTTTTGTTTTTATAATATATCTACCCTTAGATATTATTTTTAGAGTCTTTCTTGTGTCTTTTCTTAAATATTAAATAAATGCCAGTGCCCACCACAGTTGCATATGGCATATAGAAGATGACAACTATTATTCTTGTTGGAGGAAAACACTCATTAATGAATAATTAGCAATCTCTGCCTAAATGACACTTGAACTCTATTCCCTTGTTGTAGGTAGCATCTCAGCTTTTATTAAATGATATATAAACCTGTATATGCTGAGGAAGGTAGGAACTAAAGTGTATTTATTTTCAGGTGGCATACAGTAAAATATCAAAAACTCTTCTTGCTGAAACGTTAGAAATAATAACTGAATTTTGCAAAATTAGTGCATGTTAAAGATGAGATTTTTTTGCTTCACACTAACAAAGCTAGGTAAAAATAACCTTTTAAACTGTTTATTGCATTAGAAATAAAAACTCCATAATATTTGGGAAACATTTAATAAACAATTTGTATGATATCATTGCTAGAATCTATAAAAATATTACTGAATTATTAAAGAAGTCATAAATGTAGCTTATATCATATCATTGCTGAGAAGAAATAAATGTTGCAAGATTGTTAGTTCTCCCTTAATTATTACATGTGGTTAATGTATTAATCAAAGCTTCAGTAGTATTTTTAACAGTCAAGTTGATTCTTAAAATTACATGGTAATACAAAGGATCTAGAATAGCGTAAAGAAAGAATATAGAGGCATTCCAGTAACAGGTATCAATTCCTTTAATTAAGATATATTAGCTTAATATATAAAATTTAATAAACAGATTTTTAAAAATTCTTATAAAACAGTTTTTAATTTTTTTACTTCATTCTTTTATTGTCTTTTTACTTTTTTTGAGAATTATAGAAGATGATTGTAAAATTAATTCAGGCAGTCAAAATGCCAAAAATATAAAGATAGTTTGAAGAAAGAGGTTAAAGTTACAGGAGTTACACTACCAGATTTCTTGACCTCCTACAAAGACATAGTAATTAAGAAAATTTTTTTTATAACTGGTATAGTCAAAGTGGAAATAGTGATTCTATAAAATTAGAAGTTCCTCTAAAATTTAAAAATGAAAATGACACATGATGCAAGAATGTCATTACTGGGTATCTACCCCCAAAATATAAAAAATATAAAAACACTAATTCAAAAAGATATATGCACGTCTATATTCATTGCAGTAGTGTTTACAGTAGCCAAGATGTGGAATCAGCCCAAGTAGTAGTCACTGATAGATGATAAGAAAAAGAAGATGTGGAATGTATACACAATGGAATATTTCTCAGCTACAAAAAGGATGCGATCTTGCCATTTGTGACAACATGGATAGACACAGATAGTATTATGGTAAGTGAAAAAAGTCAGACATAGAAATACAAATACCATATGATTCACTAATGTATGGAATCTAAAAACAAAACAGACAAATCAACAATCAAAGAGCAGAAGTAGACCAGTAAATACAGAGAACAAATTTCTGGTTGCCAGAGAGAAGGGGGATGGAAGGATGGGCAAAAAGTGGAGGGGGAGTGGAAGATACCGGCTTGCAATTATGAAATGAGTAAGTGTAAAGAATAAAAGCATAAAAATGTAGTCAATGGTATTATAATAACATTTGTTTGATGAGAAGTGGTAGCTACACTTGTGGTTAGCATAACATAATGTATAAATGTGTTGATTCACTATGTTGTACATCTGAGACTAATGTAGCATTGTGTGTCAATTACATTGCAATAAAAAGAGAAGGAAATAAAATGTTTTCCAGAAAACAGAACTAATTGGCTAATGGGATAAAATAGCCACTTCAGAAACAGATCCAAATGTACACTGTTACTTAACTTAGGATGGATATGTCACTGTTTTCTCAATGAGCAAGAACAATCTTTTCAACAAACACTATTAGGAAATTTGTACATTTATTTTGAGCCAAAAAATGTGTACCTAGATTCTATATGGAATCAATTCTACTTGGATTAAAGATCTCAATGTGAAATAGAAACAACGTTTAAAAGGAAAGATAGTGAGACATCTTGGTGATATGGAAATATGTAAAACATTTTAAACAGACCACACAAAATAATGACTATTTAAGATTTAATGATTCATTTTGGGGGTCCTGGGTAGCACAGTCAGTTAAGTATCCAACTTCAGCTCAGGTCGTGATCTCACAGCTTGTGATGAGTTTGAGCCTGCATGGAGCTCTGTGCTGACAGCTTGGAGTCTGGAGCCTGCTTCAGATTCTGTGTTCCTCTCTCTGCCCTCCTCCACTCATGGTCGTTCTCTCTCTCTCTCTCTCTCTGTCTCTCTCTCTCTCTCTTTCTCTCTCTCTCTCTCTCTCTCTCTCTCTCTCTCTCACACACACACACACACACACACACACATGAATACATAAACATAAACCTTTAAAAATAATAAAAAATACACAGTGGAGTACTATATGGCAATGAGAAAGAATGAAATCTGGCCATTTGTAGCAAAGTGGATGGACCTCGAGGGTGTCATGCTAAGTGAAATAAGTCAGACAGAGAAGGACAGATACCATATGTTTGCATTTATCGGTCTAACAGGAGAAACCTAACAGAGGGCCATAAGGAGGGGAAGGGGGAAAGAGAGTTGGGGAAAGAGAGGGGCACAAACCATGAAAGACTATTGAATACTGAAAACGAACCAAGGGCTGGAGGGGGATGGGGAGAAGGGAGTGATGGTCATGGACGGGGGGCACTTGTGGGGAAAAGCACTGGGTGTTATATGGAAACCATTTTGACAATAAGCTATTTAAAAATAATAAAATAAAATAAAATAAAATAAAAACTTTTTTTCAAATGAAAAAAATAATAATAAAAATAAAATGATTCATTGAACTGTTTTAAGAAATTATATTTATCAAAATTAATTGTATGAGAGGGAAACTCTCATAGTGGGAGAGGGTGTTTTTTAATGTTTATTTTAAGATGGTGGGGAGTGGCAGAGAGAGGGAAGAGAAAATTCTAATCAGGCTTTGCAGTAACAGTGTTGACACAGGACTCGAACTCACAAACTGTAAGTTACATCACCTGAGTCAGTATCAAGATTTGGATGCTTAATCAGCTAAACCATCGAGACACCCACGGGAAAGGGTACTTTTGTCAGACCTGCATAATCAGACAAACAGAGGAAAAGGGATTCACAAGCATAATATAAAAGTAACTCTTACAAATCCATAAAGAGTTGACAAGTAATACAGTATGAAGATGACCAATGACATTGGTGTGGACATCAAGGTCATAGGAGTAATTGTTTTTAATTTCCACTTTCAAGAAATTTTGTATATCAGGGTGATATTTTTATAAACTATAAATGATTATCTTTAATAAATGCATGACTAAATCCAAATCTTATTGTTTAAAAAAAAACCCAAAGACACGAAAAGGAAGTTTTAGTTCATAAGAATACTGGATGGAATAGAATGTTTATAAAATCACTAGTCATAAAACATGCATTTTGGAATGAATTCTAATATTTGTTGATAGAACAATGAACAATTAACCTGTGGTATATTAAAAATAGAGTTGTTCACAGAAATGAGAATGAACTACATCGAACTACCTGTGGCAACATATTAACTGAAAGAGGCCAGACAAAAAATAACATGTATAGGATTTCTTTATAAAACTAACAAAAATAGATGAAAATAATTCACATTCTTATCAGGTAGAAAAATATTATACGTGTGTGTGTGTGTGTGTGTGTGTGTGTGTGTGTGTGTTTAAGGGATAGTTCATCACAGACAGCAGAATGAAGGATTCTTCTGGGGTCCTGATAATGTTTCAATTTTACTATCATCGTAACTTTTTTTTTAATTAATGTTTATTTACTTTTGAGAGACAGAGACAGAACATGAACAAGACAGGGACAGAGAGTGAGGGAGACACAGAACCTGTAGCAATCTCTGGGCTGAGCTGCCAGCACAGATCCCAACACTGAGCTCGAACTCAGGAACTGCAAAATCATGACCTGAGCCAAAATCAGAGGCTTAACCAACTGAGTCACCCAGGAACCACTCAGCACAGATGTTTGATCTGGATTCTGATTACACAATTGTCTTGCATTTGTAAAAATTTCTGATGTATGCATTTGATAATATCTATATTCTATTTAAATAAGTTAAAACACCCCAGAAAAGGAGAAAACGGGTACCTATTTATGTGTGTATATATAATATATTATGTTATATTATATATAAATATATATATATATATATTATTTTAACTTATAAACTTTTTAATGATGTAGTAAGCATCCTTCAATCACCTTCATTATGTCCCCAGACATAAACTCATAAAAAGCCACTGTGGTAATAGAGGAAAATTAGGGGTTGCATTAAAAATCAAAATATCTTCCCTACAGATTCAATAATTTGATTCCAGATTGCTGGCTTACAACTCAAAGACTTACCCAGGAGACTCTGTGGAAAGGTATCTAGCATAACTTTATTTGTAGGGGAATATAAAGATGTCCCGTATAATTAGGAGATATGCCAAGCTCATGTCTGATGCCTTCAAATGCTTTTGGCATAATTAACTTGTATTCTTTCTCCTCAGGGAGAGACTCAAAGGAGTAAAGTCACCCATAAATCCTTACTGGGTTGTGCTATGAACAAAAGGCAGCCCGGAGACTTTCCTCCTCACAGGTGAGAACTCCGTAGCTCTGTGACTAACTCTGAGTCTGGTAAGTCTTCAGGCCCCCACGTCCCATGTACATTAGTGTCTGAACACCCCCACCTCACTTCAGTGGTTTAGCCATCTCTTTAATAAGGTTCTTTGTTAACTGGAGTTTCTGGGCGAATACAAGGTTGTCAACATCTTTATCACAATTTTTGGTGAAACCTAGGCATTTACTATGATGCAACAAGTGTGTACTCTTTGAATAGTGAAAAAATGCAATCCCTGAAAAGGGAGTTTTGTTAAGAAAATTCATACCCAAGACCTAAGATTTTCATGTCTAGTTTCTTTCAGCTGAACTCTTAATAAAATATGATACTGTTATATGTAGTTAATTGGATGTTTTCAGAATTATTATACTCAAATGATAACACATCTCCATAGTGGTTTCTAGTCACTCTGAAGTATAAAGATTGTCTCAATATGTTTATAACTTTTGTAATTTTTCTGTTTCAAATACACCAGGGGTTTCCCAAATTCACCAATGTCCTTTTCAAACTATCACTTTTAGTTAAAGCATTGCTATCACTATGTAATGCATCCCTTACCCCATAATGTCTGATTGTTAAGAGGATTGTCCCTCTTCCTTACCTACAAGCCTTGGAAGAGTCTCTGAAATACCATCAGGTTATCCCTTAAATGACGAAAACTCATCTCATGTAGATTAGAATTCAGACTAAAATATGTACCCATACAAATTTCAGCAAAGATGAATTCTTGCAAAATTAGAGAGCAGTACTATGTATTTTGATTACAATTAAGGTGTATTTTCCACTTATTCGATAGCTTTTTCTGAAACTCTATTTTCCCTTGAAAATTACTCTGAATGTAAGTATATATATATTTAAATATATATTTTGTTGATCTTCCCTTGTAGAATATACTCACTGTCACTTAATTTAGTGCAAAAAGCTGTATTTGGCAATGGGAGGGAGCGGGGCAAGGGAATGATTTAATTTTCTCATCTCTATCCTTAGGATAGTTTTACAGTAAAGGTCCGACATTCATCTTATTGTGTATTTTACATGTTTGAAGAATCTTTGTGAGGGAAATAAGCAGACTTAAAAGGTAAGAACCAGGTTGCCTTCAGTAACCATATAAAATAAGGTAAATAGAACCATGTAAAATAGAGTTTAGTGCTTTACATAGTACTCTAAAGAGAGTTAGAAACACATGTCATATCTTTTCTCATAATTAAGGGGACTTGTATATGAGCAAGGATTTAAAGAAGAGTACATATTTTGATATTTTCATTAATTCCATCAGGTTTATGATGCTTTTTACATCCACCTGAAATATGTCCCTACCTGTATTGTCTTCTGAGAACTGATTTAGTGTTTCTGATAGCTAATCTGCTTTCTGTCTCTATAGGTTCATCTCTTCTGGATATTTCATATAATGGAATGATGTCATATGTACAATAGGTTCCTTTTTACACTTGGGTTCTTTTGCATAGCATGGTTATTTTAATTTTTTTATGATTTTTATTTATTTTTTGAGAGACACAGAGAGTGCGAGTAGGGGAGGGTCAGAGAGAGAGACACACACACAGATTCTGAAGCAGGCTCCAGACTCTGAGCTAGCTGTCAGCACAGAGCCCTATGTGGGGCTCGAATCCAGTAACTGTGAGATCGTGACCTGAGCCAAAGCCAGATGCTTACCCAACTGAGCCACCCAGGCACCCCTGCTTAGCATGTTTTAAAGATTCATCCATGTTTCCGCATATAAGAATACTTCTTTCCTTATCTGGATTATGAATATCCCATTGTGTAGATACAACACATATGTTATCCATGCATTGGTTGATGGACATTTGGGTTGTCTCTAAGTTTTGGCTTTCATGAACCAGAGTAACTATTATGAATGTTGTTATGAACATTTACCTTCAAAGAGTTTGTATGAACATTTGTGGTTGTCAATTCTTTGGAGTATACAGCTAGAAATGGAATTACTGGATCAGAATGGTAATTCTACATTTAACGTATTAAGTAACCATCAAACTCCATCCATAGTGGCTGTGCTAAATTACCTTCCCACCAATACACAAATGTTCAAATCTCTACACCCTTGTCAACTTTTGTAATTCTTTCTTTTCCTTTTTATTCCAGCCTAAGACAAGTGAAGTGATATCTCATTGTGGTGTTGATTTGCATTACCCTCATGGATAATGATATGTAATATCTGTTCAATGCCTATGTCCATTTGCATATCTTCTGTAAGTAATGTCTCTTCAACTTCTTTGCCTGTTTTCTTTTTCTTTTATTTTAGATAATTTTTCTTTAGATGTTGGGCTCTAAGAGTCCATCATCTATTTCACATACAAGATGCTTACTAGATAGAGGGTTTGCAATGCTTTTTCATTATATGAGTTATATTTTAATTCTGTAATAATACCCTTTAATGAATACAATTTGTCTGGTTTTTACATTTTGGCATATCCAATTCAGAATTTTTTAAATTTGTTGTTTGTTCATTTGAGCCACATCTAAGAAAGCTGTAAAGAGCTCAGCTGATCTGGGGTGGGGGAGGGAGGGAGAGAGAGAGAGAGAGAGAGAATGAATGAGCTGGCAGGTGTCAGAACAGACAATGAAGGCAACAGGCCATAATGAATGACTCGAGCCTTTAATCATGGATTGCAATGGACCTCTCAGTCATGTCATGAACGTTAACAATTATTTTAATATTTATTCCCAGTATAGGTTCCCGAATGGCCTGCCCAGACAAACACAATTTAACACAGTTGAAAGAATTCATTCTAATGGGAATCACAGAACTCCCTGAGCTGCAGGCTCTATTATTTGGACTCTTTCTCACTGTTTACGTGGTCTCAGTGGTGGGCAACTTGGGCATGATCATCCTCACCAAGATAGACTCTAGGCTACAAACACCCATGTACTTCTTCCTCAGACACCTGGCTTTCACTGATCTTGGTTATTCAACAGCTGTGGGACCCAAAATGTTCGTAAATTTTGCTGTAGATCAACATACAATCTCTTTTAATTGGTGTGCCACCCAACTCACTTTTTTCAGTATTTTTATCATTACTGAAATTTTTATTCTGTCAGCAATGGCCTATGACCGCTTTGTGGCCATCTGTAACCCTTTGCTCTACACAGCTGTTATGTCACAATCATTATGTCAGGCACTGGTGGCAATACCTTATCTCTATAGTGTCTCTTTGTCTTTGTTGACCATCATGAAAATTTTCCTTTCATCATTTGGTGACTGTAATGTCATCAGGCATTTCTACTGTGACAGTCTACCATTGATAGCCTTGCTCTGCTCAGGCGCCCATGAGATTAAATTGATAATTCTGATATTTTCTGCTTTTAATTTGGTGTCATCTCTGCTGACAGTCCTTGTATCCTACATTCTAATCTTTGCTGCCATCCTCAGGATGAACTCTGCCAAAGGCAGGCACAAGGCTTTCTCCACCTGCGGATCTCATCTGACTGTGGTTGCTGTGTTCTATGGGACTCTATTCTTTATGTATGTGCAGCCCAAATCTACTCACTCCTTTGATACCGATAATATGGCCTCTTTATTTTACACGTTGGTTATACCCATGCTGAATCCGATGATCTACAGCTTGAGAAACAAAGAAGTGAAAAACGCCCTACACAGAACATGGAGAATGTGTGCAACTATAGGCATACCTCAGGGATATTGCGGGTTTGGTTCCAGTCCAGCACAATGAAGCAAATTTCACACTGAACCAAGTTAAATAAATTTCCGGTTGCCCAATACATATAAAAGTTATGTTGACACTGTATTATAGCTTGTTACTTGTTTTTTTAGCATTAGGGGGTAATCATACAGTGTGTATTCTTTAATTAAAAAAAATTCTATTGCTTAAAAATCATGTCATCAGAGCCGTAGGAGTCATAACATTTTGCTGGTTGAGGGTCTTGTTTCCATGTTGATGGCTGGTGACTGTCCAGGGTTGTGCTTGCTTCAATTCGGGGTGCCTGTGCTATTTTCTTTTTTAAATTAAAATGTTTAAAATGTTTATTTTTGAAAAAGAGAGACAGACAGACAGACAGACAGAGGGCAAGCTGGGGAGAGACAGAATCCAAAACAGGCCCCAGGCTCTGAGTTGTCAGCACAGAGCCTGATGGAAGTCATGGACTCTGAATGGGGAGATCATGACCTCGACTGAGCTATCAGGTACCCCAACTGTGGTGATTTCTTAAAATAAGACAACAATGAAATTTGTTGTGTTGATTGACTCTTCCTTTCATGAATAATTTCTCTGTAGCATGTGATGCTGTTTGATAGCGTCTACCCACGATAGAAATTCCTTTCAAACTTGGAGTCATTCATCTCTAAACCAGTTGCTGCTCACATGTATGTCATCTTCTAAATCCACTGTTGCCAGTTCAACAACCTTACAGCGTCTTTACCAGAAGTAGATTCCATACGAAGAAATCACTTTCTTAGTTCATGCTTAAGAAGCAATTTTTCTTTCATTAAAGATTTGTCATGAGATTTCAGCCATTCATTCACATCTTCAGGTTCCACTTCTGACTCCAGTTCTCTCACTGGGAGCCACATTTGCAATTAGTTCTTCTAGTGAATAAATTACCTCCATTGTTTTAACCTTGATTATTGCTTGCTTGGGATGGACAGATTTCTGTTCAATTATGATTTGTGACTACACACATGCCTAGGAAAACATAAATAAAAGTATTATTATTTTTAAGCTTCATTATTTTGTACATTAAAAATTCAAACGAGTAGGGTCTGATAGGCCCCAGGTTCCAAAATTCAAAAGTATTTAAGCTGAAACATTAAACATAATAACTGAATTTTGCAAGGTTGGCACATATAAAATCTCCATATGAAAGACCAATTATTTTGCTATCCACCAATAAAAAACAGGGAAAAATGAAATTTTAAACTGTCAGTTACACCTGAGAACATCTGTATCATACTTAGGAGAAAATCTAATAAACAATTTACATGATTTTGTTGTTAGAAACTACAAAGGCCTTACTCAGGTATTAAAGAAAACTTAGATGTAGGAGTATGTCATGTCCATTGGTTGGTAAGAAGAACAAATGCTGTGATCAGGTCAGTTCTCCTTAAAATATCCTATAGATTTAACACAGTAACAATCCATTCCCAATACTACTTTTAAATATTTAGGTTGATATCAAAATTCATATGGAAATCCAATGGATTTAAAATAGCCAGAGCAATATCCCAGAAGAAGAATCTAAGGACAGGTGCAAATTTCTTTAATAAATTTCATTTAGATTATTTTTATTTGTTTATTGATTTAATTTGAGAAAGAGAGAGAGCACATGTGCAAATGAAGGAGGGGCAGAGAGAGAGGGAGAAATAATTCCAAACTCCCTGCTGTGAGTGCAGACCTGGACACAGGATTCCATCTCACCAATAGAATCATGAGATCATGAACTGAGGTGAAATAAAGACTCAGATGTTTAACAGACTGAGCCACCCAGTTGCCCCCAAACCACAAAGTTTTTTAAGCAAAAGGAAAATATCTTCATGACTTGGAATAAACAAAGAAGGCCAGAGAGGTGATGACTGAATGGATATAATTAAGTGAAAGACACCAGATTTTCCCCATTTGGCACTTTATATAAGTGACCCATTTTGTTTTACAATATTCGATACAGTTGAGGAGCGCTGCATGTAAGCAAGAATGAAAGGCTGATTGCATATGTGATAACCCAATACATAAATCACATAAATCAACATTATGATAGGTTTATGCTAAAATTCAACACTGATTTCTAATAAACTGCCTAAATGATCAGAACTGAAAATTTATTTAGTGAAATAAATATATTTATTTATTGTTATTTTATATTTAATTATTTTATATTTAATAAAATAAATAAATAAGTTTGAACAAATAACCAGTGTTACAATAATATCTATAAAAATCCTCTCCATGGGTAAATAAATAGATTGAACAGAGGTATTGAAGGTAGTGAAAATAATGATATTTTAATCATGGATACATATTATTACACTTAAAAACCTACAGAAAACTTGTACTATAATACTGGAACATGGAACATTTTCCTTCTGAACACTTTCCCAAGACCCAGACTCACCATTTGTATTCAGTACATATTGGACATTATAGTAGGTGCAAACCTGAGATGTTAGGAAATAAAAAGTATAAGGACAGATGGGAAACCACATACAGCCATAAAAAAAATTCTTTTTAGCAAGTGTTCTAATTAATTAGGTAGAAAAAGACTATAAGTAATTTATTAAAAATAATAAGTGTATTTAGCATGTTTACTGGATATAAAATAAAATTAGTAAAATAAGTTTTATTTCTATATCCCAACCATAATAATTAGAAAAAATTGAAGGAGAGATAATATTCATGTATTTATTTATTTTGTATGACTTCCTTTATGTGAGGAACCTAGAATGATACAATTCATAGAAGCAGAAACAATAGTTACTATGGGATGGAGGTTAGGAGAATAGGTATAGAGGTTGTGGTTCGGAATGAGGAGAATGTCCTGGAGATAGATAACCATGATGTTTGTAAAACAGTGTGCATATATTTAATGACACTGAAATTTACACTTAAAAATGAAAAGTTAAAATAATTAAAATGATACATTTTATGGTATATGTCTTTCAAGATAGTAAGAATAAAGTGCAACAAATTACCTCAGTTGAAGTTTTTACTCTTTTCGAGTTCTATGAATTGAGAAATCCAGTGTTTTCCCAAGTCCCTTCTCTTCAAGACCAGTGTACATTCAGTAAGCTCAGAAATTTTATAAGAGGTAAGCTCCATTGGAAATACACATGCGAGTTATTTTTTAAAACAATTCATGCAGCATGAGAAAAATAGTTGCTATTCTTTTTAGGTATGGCTCAGATTGGAAGTCATTCTCTCCATAGGAATGAGAAAAGTACTTAAAGGCTGCCCCTCTTTATCACTGCAGAAGGCAACAAATAACTATTGTGCAGATGCACGGACATGACACAAATGAAAAGAGAAGCATGCTTTTAGATAGCCCTGGATATTTTTCAGCAGAAAAAATGAATATAATTATTCATATCTATAGTTGATATAGAGACTTTGTACTTGGAAGACTGATCTTGGAACAAATGCTAAGTGAGAAAAATTGCTTGGCAAAGTGTCAGTCATTCTTATACAAAATATGTTTGAGTACAAAGAAATGTGTCCTTGTTCTGTGATTTTGCTAAGTGACTATACAATGATAGTCACAACGAAAGAATACTTGACTTATGCAGTCCTACACGGTAGTGGCCTAATGTAGATGGAAACAAGTTGTAACACAAGATGTTGGAGATAACTTAAAAGTTTCACATTATGGAAATATATGAAAGGTATAAGTTTGAATAAATAACAATGTTAAGAATAGTCAGATCCACAATGGTGGCCATAAGAGTGAAAGTTTGACTTCTCCCTTGCCGATTGGGATGCCATTTTATTTCTTTTGGTTGTCTGATTGCTGAGGTTAGGACTTCCAACAATATGTTGAGTTACAGTGGTGAGACTGGACATTCCTTCTTCTTCCTGGATTTAGGGGGAGAGCTCTCAGTTTTTCCCCATTGATGATACTAACTGTAAGTCTTTCATATACGGCTTTTTTATCTTGAGGTATGTTCCTTCTATCCTTACTTTCTCGAGGATTTTTTAATCAAGAAAGTGCTGTATTCATCAAGTGCTTTTTCTGCATCCTCTGAGAGAATCACATGGTTCTTATCCCTTCTTTTATTAATCTGATGAATCACATTGATTGATTTGCAGATATTGAAGAAACCTTGCATCACAGGGAGAAATTGCACTTGATCCTGGTGAATAACTCTTTTAATGTGTCGTTGGGTTTACTTTGCTAGTATCTTGTTGAGAATTTTTGCATCCATGTTCTTCAGGGAAATTGATCTGTAGTTCTCCTTTTTAGTGGGTATTTGGCTTTAGGATCAAGGTAATGCTGGCCTCAGAGGAAGAGTTTGGAAGTTCTCCTTCCATTTCTATTTTTTGGAATAACTTCAAAAGAATAGGTGTTAACTCTTCTTTAAATGTTTGGTAGAATTGCCCTGGAAAGCCATCCAGCCCTGGACTCTTGTTGTTGGGAGATTATTGATTACTGATTCAGTTTCTTTACTGGTTATGGATCTGTTGATCTTTTTTTATTTCTTCCTGTTACAGTTTTGGTAGTTTATATGTTTTATGGAGTTTGTCCATTTCTTCCACATTGCACAATTCATTGGCATGTAATTGCTCATAATATTCTCTTATTGTTTGTATATCTGCGACATTGGTTGTGATCTCTCTTCTTTCATCAGTGATTGTATTTATTTGGATTCTTCTCTTTTCCTTTTTAATCCATCTGGCCATGGGTTGATCAATTCTGTCAATTATTTCAAAGAACCTGCTCCTGGCTTCATTGATCTGTTCTAACTTCTTTTTTATTTTAACACATTAATTTCTACTCTAAGCTTTATTATTTCCCTTCATCTGCTGCTTTTGGATTCTACTTGCTGTCCCTTTTCCCAGCTCTTTTAGGTGTAAATTTCGGTTGTGTGTTTGAGAACTTTCTTCCTTTTTTACAAAGGCCTGGTTTGCTGTATACTTCTTTCTTATGACAACCTTTGCTGCATCACAAAGGCTTTGGACTGTCATGTTTTCATTTTCATTGGCTTCTATGTACTTTTTCATTTCCTCTTTAATTTCTTGGTGAATCCATTCATTCTTTAGTAAGACATGCTTTAATATCCAAATATTCATGGTTGTTCCAAATTTTTTCTTGTGATCAATTTTGATTTTCACAGTGTTGAGGTCTGAATATGCAAGCTATGATCTTGATCTTTTTGTACTCATTGGGACCTCAATTTTTGACCTAGTATTTGATTTATTCTGCAAATATTCCATGTGCATTCAAGAGGAATGTGTATTCTGTGGTTTTAGGATGAGATGTTCTGAATATAACTGTTAAGTTCAATCAGTCCAGTGTGCCATTCAAAGCCATTGGGTCCTTATTGATTTTCTGCTTAGATGACCTGCCCATTGCTGTAAGTGTGAAGTCAAAATACTGATAATTATGGTATTATTATCAATGAGTTTTTTAATATCTGTGATTACTTGAATTAAGTATTTGGATTCTCCCACAGTAGCGGCATAAATATTTACAATTGTTAGATCTTCTTGGTGGATAAACCCTTAATTATGGTATAATGTCCTTCTTCATCTCCTGTTGCAGTATTTATTTTAAGATCTAATTTGTCTGATATAAGTAAGGCTAGGCCAGCTTTCTTTTGACAACCATTAGTATGATAGATGGTTCTCCATCTCCTAACTTTCAACCTGCAGGTGTCTTTAAGTCAAAAATGATTCTCTTGTGAGCAGCATGTATAGATGGATCTTGTTTTCTTTTCAATTATAATATCCTACGATAACCTATGTTTTTATTGGACATTTATATTTAAAGTGAATACGAAAAGATATGAATTTAGTGCCATTGTGTTGCCTACAGAATTGTTGTTTCTGGTCCTTTCATGTCTTGGTTGCTTTTTGTCTTTTTTTGTTTGTTTGTTTTGCTTTGTCTTTTCTGTACTCAAAGAGTCCCCCTTAAAATTTCTAACATGGCTGGTCTAGTGGTCATAAAATCCTTAATTTTGTTTTGTCTAGGAAACTCTTTCTCCTTCTATTTGGAATGATTGCCTTGCTAAATAAAGAATTCATGGCTCACAGACCGTGAGATCATGACCTGAGTTGAAGTTGAACCCCTAACCGACTGAGCCACCCAAGAGCCCCAAGTAGAAGTTCATTTTATCCAAAGGGAATTTTTATAAAGTTTTGTTATGTAAAATCAATTCCAGTGACTGCACTTTTTCCAAATTGGCTCAATTTCCTCATATTTTCCTAGATTTTAAAAATACAATATACACCTGATGTGTTACAAACTGCTTGGCATATGTCAATTGTAATGGAAATGCACCTGCGAAGGAGAGAATATTTTGGTTTTAGGTAAATATTTATTATATACTTTACAAAAGGTAGAAATAGGTTGTCCTCTCCTCTGTGCTGTGAGCACAGAGCCTGAAGTAGGGGTTTGATCCAATGAACCATAAGATGACCTGAACTGAAAGATAGGTCAGACACTAAACCAACTGAGCTACCCAGGCACCCTGATTTCCTTAGTTTTTAATTTGATTTTATTCCTTTTCATTGTTTTTGCATTTACTTGCTGATCCTGTTAACCATTATCAGGATGGACTCAGCTGAGCGTAGGCACAAGGCTTTTGTGAACTGCAGGTCCGACCTGAGAGTGGACACAGTTTCCTTTGGGACTCTGATATTTATGTATGTGCAACCTGAGTTCTGTCATTCCTTTGACACTGATAAACTGGTGTCCAAATTTTACACCACTGTTACACCATACTGAATCTCTTGATCCATAACTTGAGGAAAATGATGTAAAATATGTAGGACATAGGATGTGGATAAAACTATTCATGCCTTCTCTTAATATACTATACTGTGTGGATCTTATGAATTAGATAATCAACATTAAACACTGTTATGTATTCTTTCAGGGGAAAAGCAAAGATAAACGAGTCAACTTATATTTAGAGATTGACTTCTATGCTCCAGTCATACTTCTAAGGGAACTTGCAGAAAGAGTTATTCAGTATATAATCAAATTAATTTAAATATCTGCAAAATTCTAATGTTCTGTTAAAAGTACATAAGTATAAAGTTAACCAGTAAGAAGATACATATGAATGACAAAGTATAGAAAAAAGTTTACCTGTGGGAAAACAGATAGAGTGATATGATCAAGGTCAGGATTAAGAGCAAAGTGAAAATAAAAGAAGATTCAATTTATTAAGAAAGAGCATTTGTATGGTAAAAGTAAATAAAAACCTGACTAATGTGACTATGTAAAGTCTACTGTATTTCTATGTAATATTTATTATGAACAATAAATGTGTTTTAATTTGGAAGACACTTAGTTACATTGTTAATATTTTCAGAGTACTTAAACAGTAGAATCCCCACAGTTAACTAATTTTGTTGAATTTGGATAACTTGAAAAGCAAACTAATGTGATATCATCAAATTTAGAATGCTATAAAACAAAACATGCCATAAAGAAATTGAAATGGTATTATTTTACTGCATATAATAGAAAATTTATTATTAATACATATACATTAAATTACACAGGTATGTACCAATCACAGAATGAGGTTAACATCACAAATCCACTTACATACATTTCAAAACCACATGCATGGTGATAATATTATGATTTATGTATCCAAAAACATAACAGTAAATACATTCTTGTTTTTACAAAAGACAAAATGAATGAATCCTGAAGACATTATACTAAGTGACGTAAGTTTGTGACAGTCCTGCACGAGGCCATCTAGGTGAGGTATATAAATAAGTAAACACACAGAATCCGAGAGCAGGATGGTGGCTGTCATGGACTGGAAGAAGGGGATAGTATTGATAGCAACAGTTATCAAGTTTCAGTTATGCAAGATGATTAAGTTTTAGAGATCTGTTAGAAAACATTGTACCTATGATCACCAGTACTGTGTTGTGTACTTAAACATTGATCAAGAGTAATATTAATATTACTCTTAATATTAACCACATATTGTTTTAAGTTTTTTATCATAATAAAAATAATTAAAAAGATTTGGAAAAAAAGAAAGAGTTGTATATAGTTAAGAGGTGTTGGCTCCACATGGGGTGGAGGAAATGGGAATGGAGACAATGAATTAGTGAATATTCAGGATATATGTAATTAAAGCATTATTTAAATTAATGAATCATAGAGGTACCTGCTTGGCTCAGTAAGTAAAGTGTCCAACTCTCGATTTTGGCTCAGGTCATGATCTCATGTTTGGTAGGGTGGAGCTCCTACTTGAGCTTTACACTCACAACACAGAGGCTGCTTGATATTTTCTCTCTTTCTCTCTCTCTCTCCTCTCTGACCCTCCCCTGCCCATGCTCTCCTTCTCAAAATAAATAAATAAAATAAAAATTTAAAAAAATAAAATAAATAATGGATCTTATAAAAATAAAACTATTATTTCAGGTCAAGAATGGAAATATGGTGTCTATAATATAATCTCTTGCACATATATAGATTCGTGTATGTGTATGATGTAAATGTGTGTATTTATGATTCTCACAAATACTTTGAAAGGAAATTTTGTGATTCAGGATCGTGTTGTCTTAGAATTTTATCTGCCTGAACAAAGTATGTTTATATATCCTACTCACAACTGAGAAAATAGACAATAATTGAGAGATCAAACTAATATAATGCATTAGTAACAATGGAACATGTAAAAGTAATCAATTTTTAAATTTTACAAGATTGTGGGAATGCTAAATAGATGAGGAGGTTGGCAGCGCTGATGAGGGAATGAACGTACTGTTAACGGAGCAGGGTACAGACTATCTTTGGTCACATGACAGATACAAACAGTAAAATAACAAATGTCTTCTATACTTAATTTCAGTATTTTACATGTGTGAGGAAAGATCACAAGATTACATGAAAATGCAATTTCCATCAGTTAATTTTAATCAAAAACCAGCAGTAGGATCAGGTATATGAAAGATGCCGTCTGAAGTTCAATAAAACAATTGATATGTAGTCTTTACTTTACGCCCATTTTTGTTGTGTGTCGTCTGGTTTTATGGGAAACACATCATGACTTGTTCCTGATACCAGAATGAGGCTTTGACTCTGATGTATTCCCGATAGTCACAGTAAAATGGAATCCTGCACTTAAAAACTGTTGGATTGTCTCCATCCCAGGACCAGCAGCCACATTTCCAACCAATAAAGGGAACAAATCAAAACAAATACACACCCAAGGGGCAGAATCATTGCATATGATTGTTACTCAGTATGCTCACTTACCTGTGTCCCTAGGCTAACCCCACATTTTCACTCTGGAGGACCAAATGTTGTGTTTGAGTGTCTGGTCTTTCTTTCCCTGGGGAATCAGGACCTTACCTGGGAATTCCTGTGTTCACGAATGAGCACTGGAGCCATAAACAAGCTTATTTCAGTGTGCAGGTCGTCACGGATTTCAGACACTTGAAAAACTGTTCAGAAGACCTCCCGCAGAGGGTCTCAGCAGATCTCTGGGCACAGGTAAGTTCAACACAACAATTTACTTAGTGCTCATCGTGGGTGTGAAGATCAAATATTTTGGGAGATTTACTGATTCAAAGCAGACTCGGGACTGAAATATCTGCTCCATTCCCTTTTCCTGAAGACTCACCTGTGCCCACTAATGGCTAAGTGGAAGGAAAGGGAAGTGACTCAAAGAATGATGTCCAGCATCACTACTGACAAATTGGACTGGGTGAGCATTTCTGCAGAATAACCAATAGTCATTATGAGGACTCTATTTCACCTTAGGTTATAGAGGGATGCTTTGTGCTGCATAGCTGGCAGGATTAATGTTTTAGGAGGAATTCTACACCACATAGGAAACTTCTTAAGTGTCTTTGAAAGATAAAATTTTGTCTCTGAGAAAGACGTACTACATTGCTTAGCATCAAGAAAAACAAGTTTCTCCTCTTCATGATTTTCACATTTCCCAGAGTGATAATCCCCATGATGAGAAGATTCCCGGATGCCGATAGGCAGACTTTATGTTGTTCCTGAACCCTGAGAGCTCATAAGAAGATGCGGTGTGTCCCTTATGTTTATTTTTTTTAATATAACACAATTTATTTTTTGTAACATATGCAATTATTTTCCATCATTTACAATACAGTAGTTACAATGACACTCCAAACAGAAAAGCAAAGTAAAAAATCAAACCCCCAACTTCTATTTCATGTAAGAGACTTATACAGAAATTAGAAGGTTAAGTAACAACTAGTTAGTCACCTAATTTCGCAGCTATCTGAAGTGGCGATCGTTATATAGCAGCTTATCTATGATACATTCAAGATAAATGATACAATTTATTACTTGCCCATAAGCTACAACACAGCCTGTTTAATACCTTTCCTTAAATTCCACCTCTATACTACAATATACTTGAGGTCCATGCAAAAATGTAGCTACCTTTTATATAGGAAATGGATAATTAAGTCTTTGGTGTTGTAAAAGCAACTTCATTTAAACATAACCACCCCCACCACCAAAAAAGAAGAGGAAAAAAAAAAAGAAAATAATAAGGGAAAACCCCTTATGTTTAAATAAACTTAAGATACATTTCTATGGTTAGAAAACAATGGAAGTTAGTCTGAAATCATTTCAGAAGCTATTTAAAAACTAATATGCAATATTATTTCTTAGCCAAATTGTACCACAAAATGATTAACATCTAGTATATTTTGAAAGGTTTTTTTCCCTGAGAATTTATTGTTTCGGTAGACCTATAAAATATCTCTCTTAAGAAACATATTTTTAAAAACTACATGTAAAAATTGAAATATTTTTATTGTGACATGTACTTATCAAAATAACAAGCAACCCAAGTTTTCCCATTAGTTAATATTTCATTAAAAATGAAAATAATAAGTCACAGTATATGCAAATATATCTTTTTCAAAAGCTAACTACACAGGTTCATAGTTTCCAACCCATAATTACTGTCGTTGATGCTTTTTTAAAGCATTTTTGTTAAGTAAGGATATATTTATTGAGTATGTTATGCCTCAGAGTGAAACATTAACTGAAATGCTTTATTCAGCAAATGCTTTTTTTCTAAAGTGAGCCTTGCTACAGTAATTTTTATCATAAACTTACCTGTGAATTTCTTTTTGGGTTAAATGGTAGGAGAAAAGAGATATGGGATATGTAGTGCAACAGAGTTGGATAAGCTCATCGGACACGTATTTGAGACATGATAAAAGTAACACCACAGGAGTAAAAGAGAATCAGTTTATGGGAGAACACACCCAATCTGTTTGTTAAATGTATAGCTAAATAGCACATGTCCCAATTGCTTGGATATGCAAGATTAAATTCACTTGCTGTTCCTAATCCTATTTCAACTATAAACTCCTCAGTGAGGCAGAATGAGTTACTGGGATGCAAAGAGAAAACCACATGGAAAATTGTTCAAACCAAGGATACCTGAGTGGCTCAGTCAGTTGAATGTCTGACTCCTTTTTTTAAAAAAAAAGTTTAAATGTCTATTTATTTTTGAAAGGGGGAAGGGGCAAAGAGAGAGGGAGACACAGAGTCCAAAGCAGGCACCAGGCTCAAACTCATAAACTGTGAGAACATGACCTGAGCCAAAGTTGGACACTTAACTGACTGAGCTACTCAGTTGACCCAAATGTCTGACTCTTCATTTCAAAGGACGTCATAATCTCAAGGTTCATGATTTCAAGTTCTGCATCAGGCTCTATGTGTTGGTGGCATAGAGCCTGTTCATGATTCTCTCTCTCCCTCTCTCTGCCCCTGTCCTGATCATGCTCTTTAGAAAAAAAAAATGAAAAAGAAAAAGAAAAGCAAATTGTTCAAAATCATGTTTGTGTATTATCCCGCACATTCACACAGCAGGAGCATATAAACACTTGATAAAAATCACACAGCTAGTAATTGGTGGACTAATATCCAACCAAGTAACCAAAAAAAACAACCAAACAAAACATATAAAGCAAGAGTCTTATTCATAGCATTAGTCAATATTCTACACAGATTCTTTGCATGACTGAATCTCATTGAGCTTCAACTATTTCATCAGACACAAAAGTAATCACATCTATCTTTTAAGACACTCCTGCAGAATTAATGAGATGATTACTTGGAAATGGCTCGCATAGCTCTGGGCCCAGAGTACATGGCATATTGAATAATGTTAACATGCCTCTCCACACATTTCTCTGTACAGGTAAAACAAAGTGATCCAACTTGAGCAAATCAAACTATACGTAATATTTTTTAAGACATCAAAGCAGGTTGTAAGAAATTCAGGGGGATGTGATATATGCTGGATAATAAGAAAGGGCAGTCAAACCACAATAACAGAGAGGCATCTGAGCAGATAGAAGTCAGAATATAGAAAGGACTACTATATTTGGCAGAAGAAATGAAATGTGATTGTTAAGAAGTCAGTTTCTGGATGACACTAAGAAGGAACATGACTTATGTGGTCTGTTGGTGGACAGCTGAGGCAGTGTGACGTGGTAGAAACTAATAAGGAAAAACCCGGCACACTCAAAATATTTCCCACAGGAACATTGACATTCCCAAGGATAATGACAAGGAATGGGCTAAAGAGAAAGCCACTGGCAGCTAAGGGAAAAATAAATGAAAGTGACTGAAAGTGATCCTGGCTCATGAACTTTTTGTTTGTTGTTTATTTATATATTTTGAGACAGAGAGAGAGAGAGAGGGAGGGAAACAGAGAGAGACAATCCCAAGCAGGATCTGTGCTATCAGTGCAAACCCTGATACAAGACTCCATCTAACACACCACAAGGTCATGTCTTCAGACAAAATCAGAAGTTGGACACATAACAGACTGAGTCATCTGTGTGCCCAACACTTCTATGTATGTATTTTTTATCATTGAAACCATACAAAAAGTCATTGTGTGCATTTTTCAATATGCATTATAATTAATGTTTATAATATACATATAAATATTAATCAATTTAAAAAGTATATTAATGTAATTACTATGACCAAATTAAATTTATCCAATATGGAATGGAAAAAAATTAATAGCCTAGGGCAACAGTTTTAACTGTCTTAAATTGGTTAATAGAGAGTCCTTTTTTCTGAATTTTGTTCAAATGTTGGGAGAAATACAATTAAAATTTAACCCTTTTAATTATTGACAAAAATGATCTAATTTAAATGAAATAGTTTACAACCATTACAACCAATTTTACCATTTATTAAACTCCTTCCACTTTCTCCTTTAGAAGATGAAAGCCACAAAATAAATGGCTCCATGGAATATCACTTGGGTGAATGAGTTCATGATCACAGGAGTCTCAGACCGCCCAGAGCTCCAGATTCCACTCTTCTTTGTTTTCCTGCTGATCTATGGGCTGACACTGGCCGGGAACCTGGGCATCATCACCCTCACCAGTGTTGACTCTCAGCTTCAAACCCCCATGTACTTCTTCCTCAGGCACTTGGCTATCATCAATCTTGGAGATTCTACTGTCATTGCCCCTAAAATGCTGGTTAACTTCTTGGTTTCAAAAAAGACCATAACCTACTATGAATGTGCAGCCCAGCTGGGTGGGTTCCTAGTCTTTATTGTGGCTGAGACTTTCATGCTGGCTGCAATGGCCTATGACCGCTACATGGCTATTTGCAACCCCCTGCTCTACATGGTGGTGGTGTCTCCAAAGATCTGCCTTCTGCTGGTATCCCTCACATACCTCTACAGTCTGACCACAGCACTGACCGTCACCTCCTGTGTGTTCTCTGTGTCATACTGCTCTTCGAATGTAATCAACCATTTCTACTGTGATCCTGTCCCCTTGTTGGCATTGTCCTGTTCTGATACCTACATGCCAGAAACAGTAGTGTTTACCTCTGCAGGGATCAATTTGCTGTTCTCTTTGGCTATTGTTCTAATATCCTATTTTAACATTGTCTTTGCCATTTTGAGGATACATTCCTCAGAGGGCCGACGAAAAGCCTTTTCCACCTGTGCCTCTCACATGATGGCTGTCACTGTGTTCTATGGGACCCTTCTCTTCATGTATTTGCAACCAAAGACCAGCCACTCATTGGATACCGATAAAATGGCCTCTGTCTTCTACACCCTGGTGATACCAATGCTGAATCCCCTCATTTACAGCCTAAGGAATAAAGATGTGAAGGATGCATTGAAGAGATTCTCAAATAAACCATGCCAGTCTTTCAAATTCATGTAAACTTAAAACTACAATTGTCTTCTTTTTATTTTCTCCTGAAAAGCTAATCTTTGCTAAGTGTAGAGGAATTGTAGTTTAAAATTCTATGCCTTTCAAGGGGAAAATCTTAAACGTTTTCTATTCCAACTTCAAATACCCAGTTTCCCTAATACAAAAGATGTATGAAAAAGTACGTGTATTTAAGTAGTAAACAGTGAATTAAATGTAAACACAGTTTACATTGCAACAATAAGCTCACTACTGGGTTTTTATCATTTTTAATCAAGGGTGCAAAAACCTCCATGAGCTACAGGCTCCATTATTTGGATTACTCTTCACTGTTTATGTGAACTCAGTAGTGGATAACCTGGGTTTGATCATCTTCACAAAGTTAGACTACAAACACCCATGTACTTCTTCCTCAGACACCTGGCTTTCAATGATCTTGATTATTCAACCGCTGTGGGACCCAAATTGTTAGTATATTTTGCGTAGATCAACGTACAATCTCTTTTAATTGGTGTGTCACTCATTTTTTTCAGTATATCCATCATGACTGAAATTTTTATTCTCTCGGCAATGACCTACAATTGTTTTGTGGCCATCATGTGTATCCATCATGACTGAAATTTTCATTCTCTCGGCAATGACCTACAATTGTTTTGTGGCCATCTGTAACCCGCTTCTCTACAGAGCTGTTATAATGCAAGCATTATGTCAGGCACTAGTGGCAATACCTTTTCTCTGTAGTTTCTCTTTGTCTTTGCTGATCCTCATGAAAATTTTCCTTTCATCATTTGGTGACTGTAATGTCATCAGGCATTTCTACTGTGACAGTCTACCATTGATCGCTTTGTTCTGCTCAGGCGCCCATGAGATTAGATTGATAATTCTGTTCTGTCTGCTTATTTGGTGTCATCTCTGCTGACAGTCCTTGTGTCCTACATTCTAATCTTTGTTGCCATCCTCAGGTTGAACTCTGCCAAAGGCAGGCACAAGGCTTTCTCCACCTGCGGATCCTATCTGACCGTAATTGCCATGTCCTATGAGACTCTATTCTTTATATATCTGCAGCCCAAATCTACTCACTCCTGTGATAATGATAATTTGGCCTCCTCATTTTACACGTTGTTTGTACCCATGCTGAATCCAATGATCTACAGCTTGAGGAACAAAGAAGTAAAAAACACCCTACACAGAACTTGGAG
Organism: Helogale parvula; assembly: GCA_004023845.1. Lineage (NCBI taxonomy): Eukaryota > Metazoa > Chordata > Mammalia > Carnivora > Herpestidae > Helogale > Helogale parvula. The sequence goes on along the minus strand of PJEM01010300.1, from coordinate 4,686 downwards.
ACTGTGTGCAACTATAGACACACCTCAGAGATATTGCAGGTTTGGTTCCAGTCTACCACAATGAAGCAAATTTCACACTAAATCAAGTTAAATGAACTTCCAGTTGCCCAATATGTATAAATGTTATGTTGACACTGTATTACAGCTTGTTACTTGTTTTTTAGCATTAGGGGGTAATCATACAGTGTGTATTCTTTAATTTAAAAAAACCACACCGTATTGCTTAAAAATCATGTCATCTGAGCCTTCGGAGTCGTAATATCTTGCTGGTGGAGGGTCTTGCTTCCATGTTGATGGCTGGTGACTATCCAGGATTGTGCTTGATTCAGTTTGGGGTGCCTGTGGTATTTTCTTTTTTGAAATTGAAAATTTTTAATGTTTATTTATTTTTGAAAGAGAAAGAGAGACAGAATGCAAGCTGGGGAGAGACAGAGAGTAAGAGGGTGACACACAATCCAAAACAGGCCTCAGGCCCTGAGTTGTCAGCACAGAGTCTGATGGGGGTCATGATCTCTGAATGGGGAGATCATGACCTCGACTGAGGTTGGACGCCCACCCAGCTAGGTACCAGGCACCTCAACTGTGGTAATTTCTTAAAATAAGACAACAATGAAGTTTGTTGCGTTGATTGACTCTTCCTTTCATGAATAATTTCTCTGTAATGTGTGATGCTATTTGATAGTGTCTACCCACAATAGAAATTCTTTTCAAACTTGGAGTCATTCATCTCTATGCTTGTTACTGCTCACATGTATGTCATATTCTAAATCCACTATTGCCGGTTCAACAACCTCACAGCATCTTCACCAGAAGTTGGATCCATCCAAAGAAATCTTTTGGTTCATGCGTGAGAAGCAATTATTCCTTCATTAAAGATTTGTCATGAGATTTCAGCCATTCATTCACATCTTCAGGCTCCACTTCTGACTCTAGTTTTCTCATTGATTCTACCACATTTGCAATTACTTCTTCCTCTGAAGTGTTAAGCCTCTAGTTTGTTTAAAACATACACACACCCACATACACACACACTATGCACACACACACACACACTTAGCATATATATGTATATACATATATATATACATATATATACATATGTCTATGCTCACCATCATGAAAATTTTCCATTCATCATTTGTAATCAAGTGAAGCAGAATAAAAGAAGTATGTCTGTATTTTATTTAAAATTCACAGATATGCTAACCATAAATGATATGTTACCCAACGTATGCTATAACTATCATTCACTAGCCTGTGGCCTTTACTGTTGCTTGAAGGTATGGGCAGATTTCTGTTAAATTTTGATTTGTGAAAATATGCATGCTTAACAAAGTATAAACAGAAGTAATTGTTATTTTTAAGTGTAATAATGGTATACAATAAGAATTCAAAACAATCTTCACGTTGAACCATTAAAAATAACAACTAAATTTTGCAAAGTGGGTATATATAAGGTTTCAATATAAAAGATCAATTAATTTGCTGAACATCAGTAAAAGACTTGTAAAAATGGAATTTTAAATTGTCAGTTACACCAAAAAATATCTGTATCATAAGAATAATCTATAAACAATTTGCATGATTTTGTTGCTAGAAACTACAAAAGCCTTACTCAGGTATTAAAGAAAACATAGATGTAGGACTGTGTCATGTCCATTGGTTGGAAGAGGTAAATGCTGGGATGAGATGAGTTCTCCCTAAATTATCCTAAAGATGTAACACAGCAACAATACAATCCTACTACATTTTCAAATATTTAAGTTGATATCAAAATTTATATGGAATTGCATAGGATCTAAAATAGCCAGGGCAATATCCTAGAAGAAGAATTTAATGATGCGCATAAATTCTCTTAATAAAGCTAGATAATTTTTAATGTTTATTTATTTATTTTGAAAGAGAGAGATAGACAGTACACACATGTGCATGAGTGGGGGACAGGCAGAGACAGAGAAAGAAAGAAGCCCAAGCAGGCTCCCTGCTGTCAATGCAGAGCTCCACTGAGGGCTCCATCTCACCAACAGAACCATGAGCTCATGACCTGAGCTGAAATCAAGATTTAGATGCTTAACAGACTGAGCCACCCAGGTGCCCCCAAACCACATAGTTTCTTGAACAAAAGGAAGATATCTTCATGACTTGGAACAAGCAGAGAAAGCCATTGTGGTGAAGAATGAATGGATATAATATTAAGTGCAAGAGACCAGTCTCTCCCAAAATCACACTGGTATATGCCAATGTAAATGAGATTGAGTTGTAGTCATTTGGCACTTTATATAAGTGACCCATTTTGTTTTAGAATACTTGATACAGTTGAGGAGAACTGCATGTAGGCAAGAATGCAAGGCTGAATTCACATGTGAAAACCCATTACATTAATCCATAAAACAACATCCTTGTAAGTTAAAAGAAAACAAATAGGTTTAGATAAAACTCAAGAACAAATTATATTATACTGCCAACCTGAGCAGAATAAAGAAATCAGTGTTATTAATGACATCTATAAAAATCTTATATATGGGGGAATAAATAGATTGAACACAAAAGTATTGAAGGTAATAGAAATACTTGTATGATATTGTAATCATGGATACATATTATTACATTTAAAATCCAATGAAAAACTTATAAAACTGAAACTTTGAACACTTATCTTCTGAGATTGGCCCTAAGGCTAGGAGACCCAGACTCATCATGTGTGTATAATATGTATGAGACATTGTAGGTGGTTCACCAATATAGGAAATACAAAGCATAAAGATTTAAAATAAACAAATATTGTCATTAAAAACAAATCTTTTTGGCAAATGTTATGATTAACTAAAGAAAAAGTATCTATAAATAAATTATTTAAAATAATAAGTGAATTTAACAAATTCTAAACAAATTTGGAAAATCAACTTTAGTTCTATATCCCACCCATAACATATAGAAATATATAGAAAATGCATTCTATATTTTACAAAAGACAATATGGATCAATCTTGACATTACATGAAGTGAAATAAGCGAGTGACAGTGCTGCACGAGGCCATCTGTGTAAGGCACAGAAAATAATATAACAGAATCAGAGGGTACAATGGTGGTTGTCAGGAGCTGTAGGAAGGAGGAAATAGTTGATAAGCAATAGGTATCAAGTATCGGTTATGCAAGATGATTAAGTGCTAGAGATTTGTTATAAAACATTATGCTTATGATCACCACTACTGCATTGTGTACTTAAATATTTGACCAAGAGTATAGATCTCCTATTAAGTTTTAAATTTTCTGATCACAATAGAAAATAAATAAAAAGTATTGGAAAAAGAGAAAAAGGCTGTGTATATTAATAACTTTCTCTCTAGATGAGGTGGAGGGAATGGAAATGGGGACAATGGATTAGTGGATATTCAGCTTATATGTAATTAAAGTATAACCTTAAAATAATAATGAAAGATAGAAGCACATGGGTGGCTCAGTTATAAGCATCTGATCTTTGATTTTGGCTCAAGTCATGATTTCATGTTTCGTGGGATTAAGCCCATTATAGGGCTCTGTGCTGACAGTGAGGAGCCTGCTTGGGATGCTTTCTCTACCTCTCTCTATCTTTCTCTGCACCCCCCTCTCATGCTCTCTCACTTTCAAAATAAATAAACTTAATAAAATAAAATAGGAGCACCTGGCTGGCTTAGTTGTTTAAGCGTCCGACTTCAGATCAGGTCATGACCCCATGGTTCATGAGTTTGAGCCCTGTGTCAGGCTCTGTGCTGACAGCTTGGAGCCTGGAGCCTGCTTCTGATCCTGTGTCTCTATCTCTCCCTGACCCTCTCCTGCTTGCACTCTGTCTCTCTTTCTCTCTCTCTCAAAAATAAAATAAATAATGACTCCGACATCGTAAAACTATACCATAAAGATAGAAAAACCACATACTGCCATTAAAAACAAATCTTTTTTGATAAATATTAAGGTGAGGGATAGAAGTGTGGTGTCTGTATTATAATTCCCTACACACATGTGTGTCTTAGTGTACATATGTAGATGGGTGTATTTATGCTTCTTACAAATATGTTGAAAGGTAAAATTTTATGATCCAAGAAGGTCCTGTCTTATCCTAAATTTTATTTACAAAAGTAAGTTTATACATTGTACTCACAACTTAGGAAATGGACAATACCTATTGTGCAATAAACAATAAGTTTAAATAAGAGATCAAAGTGTAACATAAAGCATCAATAACAATGGGAAATGTAAAAGTAACATTTAAAAATTTTTTACAAGGTTGAGGGAATGCTAAATTGATGTGAAGTTGGCAGAGCTGATGAGAGAATGGTAGTACTCTTCACTGAGCAGGGTACAGAGTATCTTTGGTCACATGATAGACAAATGACACTAGAGAGGAAACAACAACACAGTTGTGTGGATAAATGGACTCTGGAAAGAGCCTCAAGTATTTAAATTCATTCTCATGAGTAACTTAAGATCTGTGAAAATCTTTATTTCCTCTATGGGGTCCACAATTTGTCTGTTACTTCAATAATTGTAGAGCCTACAATGGGCCAAGATGAAAAAGAAACAATGGGTCTTGACCTAAAGTAGTAAATATTGTAGAGGCTGCTATGCAAGTTGTCACAGTTTTTTTTTTTTTACCAAAGTGAAAATCATATTAAAAATAGAGTATAACACTGAAAAATTCCCATATTTATT
>PJEM01010299.1:0-63711 GCA_004023845.1 Helogale parvula | reverse complement strand
GGGGGGGGGGGGGGGGGGGGGGGGGGGGGGGTGCTTGGAGCTAAGAATTTCAAGGTCAGAGTCTATGGTGAGGAGTGAAGTCACAGCTAGCTCCCTCAAGGCTTGATAAGATTGTAAGGACACAGGTCTGAACCAAACTGAATCCATGACAGGCTTCAAGTTTCCCTCTGACCTTGGAGGCCTAGGTGTCGTTTCTCATAATCATTAGACAATAAAAGGGCACACATTGCCCAAGGCAGGAGGGACCACCCTTGTAACACCCAATCAGGAAAGGCCAGCTAACACCCTTAACTCTAAGGGCAGGCCTAGAGATAGAAGCTATAGATAATCACTTATTGCTTAAGGCTAGTTACACCCTACATGAGGGTCCTTGGTCCTGGGTCCTGGGTCCTGGGTCCACTCTGTAATTGGTTAATACTCTAAATGTTGTGATTGGGTCCCACCAAAAGTAACAAGCACTCTGGACAATGTGTATGGTTAAAATTACTGCCAATAATGATAGGCGATAGTGACTGGGTCACTATACCTGTGTCACAATTTCCTGTAACTCCCCCTTCCCAAACCCATAAAGGCCCTACCCCGCATTTGTTCGGGGCTCTCAGCATGGATCCACTGTGTTGGTAAAGTCTGTGAGCCTGAGTTTAGGTCCGGCGAGCCTAAACCCGTAATAAAGCCCTTTGTTTTTGCATGCGTGACTCGGTCTCCCTGGCGGTCTCTGGTTTTGGGGGATGATAATGAAATCTTGGGCATAACAAGATCAAGGGAAGGGAAGAGGTATCAAGCATGCTAAGTCACATTTCCAATGCCATTCTTTTCAACAGGCAAGGTTGAATTAAGGAGACCTACCACCTCTTCATCTGTTCTTCCATGAATTTTGTGCCTACCGCTATTAACTTCTGCCAAAAACCCATGGGCTAACATTAGGTTTTATTGTTCCTCATGAAAATAGAGAATATGCAAGAATGGAAACATAGGAGGACAGTGAGGTTATCTTGTTAGAGGATAAGCCGCTTGTAGGAAGAAATATATTCCATGGTCTCGGTGAGCACTAAGGAATGCTTGCTTGCCAAGTGTTTTGTTCCCAGTTCTCAATCTGTAGAGAGGAACGTGATGGAGTATTTCTTGCAAAGCGCTATTCTGAACATGTGGGGAGACTCGAAAACATAAGACATAGTTTCCATCCTCGAAGACCATAAAGTCAAGTTGGGAAGGCAAGAAATACAGATATAAAATGTTAATTAAATAACAACACAGGTTAATTAACAACAAAGGACAAGTCATGAAGAAATGCATTTTTAATTTACATATGAATTGCGCAGCGAATAAATACCTCAAGAGTACATAGAGATTACTTCAAGCTGTGGTGGAAATGAAAACTTTCATGAAGGAGGTAGGACTCAAGCTGGGCCTTAAAATTTGCATCAGATTTGGATAATAACAGAGCTTATGATGTGCACATGCTATATGATTCAAATACAGTGGCTCATTTAACAGTCCCAAAAGCCATGATAGGGTTGATATCCTTATCCCCATTTTGCAGAAGAGGAAAGTAATACTCACTAAGGTTATGTAATATTGCCCAGTCCGATCCAAACCCAAGTCTAGCTCTGAAACTCACATTTCCAGAACACACTGCATGGCTATTTGATACCTTATACAAATTTAAGCAAAACTCAGAGACGGAAATGCATAGTGGCCAAGGTGCACAGAATGTACTGGTCTAACACAGGTGAGAGGTCCATTGGAACCGTCAATATGAAGATTCCTGGAAAACAGAGCGACACAGCTGAACAGATAGGTTGAATGAGATTTACCTACACTCACCAAATTGTAAACAGTAGTTATTATCATGGAAGCAAATTGTGAGGGACTTAACTGTTCGACTCAAAATATTTTTACTTCTTATTCTCCATGTGATTCCACAGTACTGAATTTCTGCTTAAGAAAAATGCCAGACCTCCAGAACTTCTCATTCTGAACCTAGGATGATTTGCATATAATTTTGCATAAGTTTGCATATCAAGTTCAAGAACTCCTCCTCCCCTTGGCTACATGATGTTAATTAATTGACTGCTGCAACCTCCAGCAGCTTTCGCCTCCCCTGCCTCCTCTGCTTGCTGCTCACCAAGGTGCGGGTGTTTCACTCCAGGGAGGATCTCAGACCATTCTGGAAGAAAGTAGTTGGCGCGGCTGCTTATCAGCCCCAGCTCTGAGGCTCTGGAAGAGAGAACCTGCTCCACCCTGTCGGGAAGAATGACAGTGAGCACTTGCCCCTGTGATCCCTGACTGCCCTCCCTGCAGCTCAGAGGCAGAGAGGAGGTGTCCGGAAGCCCTTGGATTTTAAATAACAACCTGGGAGAGGAAGAGGTTGGGGGAGAAGAGTCACCCTCAGATTACCTGCAGGAAAGAAAGAAGATAAGAAAATCAGAACAGAAAAGAAAATAAGAAAATCACAGCCAGACTGGGCGTTGGGTAAAATTCCAACTCTTTTTCCTTCTTTTTTGTCTTCAAGCAGTGGAAAATTATGGAACTCAGAGTTCCACAATATCATGGAAAATGGATAACACCCCCTACCTGGAAAGGGACTACAAGCTCCCCCCACTACAGCTCAGGAAAAGAACAGTCACTAAGACCTGCAAGACAGCCACAGTCTGCTCCTGAATACCTTGGTAGAAGTCTGTCTTGAAAGCTATAGGAAATGCCACACAATTCTCTCCTCTTACCTACTGCAGAGGGGGAAAAACTAATTTCCCTCTACCCTTCTAGGTTCTTTGATAATGCCCCTGCCCCCATACATAATAAAAGTACAGATCAATAGAAGCGAAACAAACAGAAGTTCGAAAATCAGGGAAACTGAGTAACTCCCTGAAATGGCCCAAGCCACCACCTTAAATACTGTCTCCAGCTAAAAACAAAAGGAAGTGTTGGAGGGCAGGTTAGGGAGCCAGTTATGGGAGGTTATCAGGCAAAACACAGACAACAAGGGTGGGGTTGTTTTCATGTCATTTACTGCTTTCCCCATTGATTAGAGATTTGGTCATTCTCCTCTTCCAGGTACAGCAAGGGAAATGGTTAATGTAATTGTAAATGTCCTGTAATAAATTTCCCTTATAAATGTGACTCTTACAAAAGGGTGACTTCTCCATTTTCAGAGCTACTTATACTCCTGTGTCTGCTATTTGTTAAAAATAACCAGCTCAAGATAATCTTTATGCCAAATAAGCATATTTTGGGGTAGCATATTCTCTCCCTTTCACTGCCCACCACCTTGATCCAACCATCTGCACAACCCAATGTGGCAGTCAGGTTCCATCATGCCTGTTTTCCAGAACCAACAAAAGCCCAGATTCTCAGTTCCTGGAAAGCTGGGCATGAGTCCCCCTCTAAAACCTTTTAGCACCTAAAATGCCTCCCCACTCAGCTTTTCTTTGGAGATGTGAGAATGACTTCAGTCAAAGTGCTATCTCACCTTGAGCTCATAAACTGGAATGTTCGGAAGAGTGAAGTAATTTTAGCAAATAGTGAATTTTAGCAAATAGGGGGTGGCAATGCAGGGGACAGAAGGACCTTCTTTTTTGCCCCCAAAATCATATCACACTTGTGAATCACCATAAGGCTGATTTTGAAGGCAAGCCAGCTTTAATTATTTTAAGATTTTCTGAAAGAAAAAAAAAGGTTTCCTTGAAAATCGACAGCCCTGAGTTATAAAGGGTTAGTAAAAGAATTATTGGAACCAATATTTCTGAGGAATCAGATTTAAGTATTTGTCTTTTGACAAGTCTGTATCAGTGAGTAATGTCTGGTTTTGAGAATTAAACTATATCCATGGTGTCAGGCAAAAGCGAACAGGATGGCCATTGTTTTAAAACACTGAAGAACTTGTAAAGTCAGAAGAGAACAACTATAAAAATACAGTTTCTTTTTAAAAATAAATAATAAGCACTATCATTTGCATAAACCATTACCATTTATTGCCTAATTAATATACAACAAAACAATAATCGTGCATATTGCCAGCTTAATTTTTAACATTATTTATTACAACCCTGAAATGTTTATGTAGATTATTCTCAGTCTTTCTCTCCTATTGCACAAAAGCATATTCTAACCTCCCTGACTCAGTTTCTTCCCCTCTCCTTTTGAGAAGGTCTCTGCCGTTGCCCGGTTTGTTCTGTGGAGCTTTTATGAAACAGAATTGGGGACAGGGGAACAGACAGAAAGAGGCAGAAGGAACAAACACACCACCAAGTCTCGACCTGAAGGGAGTGGGTTTTCAGAAAGCTCAGAAGAGAATCCAGGAAATGTGAAAGCATTCACCAAATTGAAAAGGCAAATAATTTTTAAACTATTACCAGGGACTTTGCATCCACGTCATGATGTTTGAACAATTATAAGAACTAGAGATATTATAAAATGGCCTTTTGGTTCCTGGGCTATTTCTTTGACTGCAACTTTGAGAGGGGACCCCATGTGGTCACAGCTTCAATAGGGTTGCATGGGCTAATCCTTCTTAGCTTGTACGTAAAACTTAAAAAGCAACTAGAAGGGAAATTGCTCTATAGTTGCACTATAGTTCTTACCTCCACCTCCATCAACCAAAAGCCTTGCAATGCTAGTATGCTTCCTTATATAGACATTGAGGTGAGTACTGTGTTTGCATATACAACTAGTTAAAGCTGTTTCATGAGAGCAAACAAGTTAACGGCAATAGATCAATGCTCCCAGGGTGGCCTGGGTTTTCGGCTTCCCTCCCAAAGTAGTTATGAAGATTAAGGAAAAGAATACAGAGTGCTTATCATCTGTGAAGAACCATATGAATGTGACATCTCTGCAAGTGATCTTGGACAGCAAACTCTGCAAAAAGATGTAGAGGTTTGAAGCAACAATCATAATTACTGAATTGATCATTCAGACTTCCCTCAGAATTTCAAGAAAATGAAAGCAAATATATTCTGCCTAGATAAACATCTGGGATTCCATTTCTTCTCAGTCTTGGAAGAAATCTGACTTAAACCTCATCCTACATATCGAAAGATTTTTAGTTATTCTCCAGGGTAACCTCTCATTCAAATTTCCTGTTCCTGGTGATCTCTCAAATTGTCACGTGTCTCCTTCCTTCTGTTGTCGCTCTCTTTCTGTCCTATACCAAGCTGAATAAGAAATGCAGCCCTTTTTCTGTTGAATCTCCAAAGCCACACCCATACTAAAGTTGTTGCATTTTGCAAAAAAAAAGTCTATTGATAGACTTTTCTTCTACTAAAGGTCAGAGATTCCAGAGAGAATTATACCACAGAACCACAAACAACTTAAAACCAGAACTCCTGGGTCATCTCTGCCCCATGTCTCCCTCACCAGACAACTGTCTTCCTCAGCATCCTGCTCCCCACCCAGGGGCTTCTGTTCCTGCATCCTATTCCATTTTCTGTGTCTTCTCCCCTTTATTATGTAGAGTCATTCTGATCTCCCTTTGCCTCAGCCCCTTTCCAAATCATCCTCTGGAGGAGGAGATAAGGCTTCATTGTTCACACCAAGAGGCCATTTGGGTAGTTTTCTAAACAAAGAGCCATTGCCCCTAATGTGAAATATGCCACTAGCCTCGTATGGCAAACTGTATACACCTGCAGTCAGTTCTTGCTCTCAATGGAGATTTTCTTTCTTCCTGCCCTACATGCTTGTGCTGATGAAGGAGAGGGAGGGGCTTCAGAAAATTTTCTTGAATTATCCAGACTATGCTTCCCCTTAGTGCTTGATTCTACATGGCTAGAGAAAACCTAAGTGTGCTTCAGCTTTTCTGCTGTTTTTCATGTCTGTGTAATGAAGGCATAGCTGATCTCTGTTTTTTAAAAATCCAGCGAAGTAGCCAATAGCTTAAATGTGCAAATCAAAGTTATTACACTGGCCCAAATTGGGCCACTGACCATATAAATGGCTCTGTAGAGGCATATTCATTCTCCTGTTAGGCCCCTCAGCTGAGAAAACATCTCGGAGAGTGTAAATGAACATCAGCCACAAGAATCCAGCTGAACCTGTTTCTTGACAATTAATTGCAAGGGTTAGAACATGTGGTCCTTGCTTTGGGCTTTTTTAGTGAGTACAGAGAATCTTGGTGGTGGGGGAAGGGAGAGAATGACAGCAGATCTGAGTTCAAATCTGCACACTGGCTGTTTTTAGTGCTGAGATTTTGGATTCTTCATCTGGAAACTACCTTAAATCATTTCTGGAGCAAGATTAAGATGGATGGATGGATGGATGGGCTCTCATAGATAATGTCTACCCACCTATTTTTCAGGAATTATTGAACACCTGAAAGACTTTGCTACTATTGTGGACCATTTTCTTCTCCTTATCCTTCTTTTTCTTCTTTCTTCCTCCTCCTCCTCCTCCTCCTCTTCCTCCTCCTCCTCCGCCTCCTCCTCCTCCTTCTTCTTCTTCTTCTTCTTCTTCTCCTCCTCCTCCTCCTCTTCCTTCTTCTCCTACTTCTTCTTCTTCTTTTTCTTCTTCTATAGCCAGAAGAAACACTAACATTAATTTTTTTCTGGAAATGCAGATATGAATAAATTTCTAAGGGGCCACTACCAAAGGAAGTTCTGTAGTTGCAGAGAACACATCTTTTGAACAAGGCAAAGGACAGTAAACAAACTGCCTCCCCAATTCCCCTGCTAGTTCCCACCCCTTCTAGTCTCCCCTCCAATACCGCACATTTGCCATCTATCATTTCCCACCCTGGCCTTTTTTATCCTAAAGCAGTACTTGTTAAAGGCTCTGTGACCACTCCAGCTATTTCCTTTGAGGATGATAACACTGCAGCTGAAGCTTCATTATTATGCTAATCGAGCTTGGTCTGAGCTGCTTTCATAACTGCCACATTAAAGCAGCCCATGAAGGAGAGGCCTCCAGAGCCATTTGCAAGGCACTGGGAGAATATTAATGAAGGATGAGTCCAGAGGAGTTTTTTTTGAACCCCAGCCATCAGGTAAAAAGGCCTAGCTTCCACTGCCACAAATAAATAAATAAGAAAACAACCAACCAAACAAGCGGACTATAAACCACAAATTAGAGAGAGCAAAGCTTCAGAGGAAGCAAAAGAGACTATTAGTGTTGCACAGCACAAATGCCTTCCATTGCAGGGACTGCATTCCTCTTTCAAGGTGAGCATAACTATCCATATTTTAGAGATGAAGAAACTAGTCCTCATAATTGTGAAAAGACTTACCCAGAGTCCTACAGGTCCTCAGTGGCAAAGGTTTGGCCTCACCTTCTTCAGCAAGCCAGCTAGTGGCTAAACTAGGAAGCGAAGTTAGGTCAAACTGCTGAAGGTAAGAAACAAGAAAATGAGAGATCCAAATCAAGTTAGATGCCTTCAAGATTTGAGCCCCAGGAAAAGAAGTGCACAGCTGCATATCCCGATGAAAAGATTTTGCCAACAACTCCTCCTCTTGCTCCTGCTACTTTTCAGTGCATCTTTTGGAAAAGGGAAGGAGGGACCAGACCTGTAAGTCCCAGAGGCACTTCTGGACCACTGGGTGGACATGGGAGAGGAAAGCCCACTGTAAGGGCAACATTACGGTGTGGGAGGTGAAGCTCCTTTCCTTTCTAGCTGTAAATCAGGGAGCTGGGCTAGAGAAGGAGGTCTGTGCTACTCCCCTCTCTATATTCCGGCATTCAACCCTGGGAGCACACATGAGCAGCTTGCCTCAATAACTGATTTATTCTGCATAATTTCTACTCCTCTGCTCCTAGCCCAAGGAAAAAGAAAACAGCATCACTGACTGTGCTCCAATGAGGTCATATTCCCTATCTTTCTCACTGTGGCCCCTAAATCTTTCAGTCAAAGGGGAGCACTCCTCAGTCATGGTAGGTGATCAGCTTAATTATTCCAACTAGAGAAATAAAGACTCATATGAGGTGGGCTACCCCACAGTATATCCAACCTCCCTTCCTGGATGAAAGATGTCTGCAGATTCTCCAGATGTTTCCAGAAACCCTCTGTTCCTCCCCTTTGCCTTTGGCCAAGGACACTGCCCTCTCGTCCTTAGCATAAAGGTTAAATTTTGATTCATTTAAGCCAGTTGTGTTGATCCTGTTCACGTGCCAATAATAGATTTAGAACCAGGCACAGGATGTAACCCTGACCCTTAAAGAAATAAGGACAACAGTCTCATGAGTCTTTGGGAAAGTTTCTAGTGTTCTAAAAAAAAAAGGGACACAAGCCAGAGATTTTGCCCTCTTCCTGCATTTGAATGTGGCAGTGCTTTGAGCTGAGGCAGCCATGGTGAAACCAATCATATCCATAAAGCCAAGAGAATCATGGAGAGACCAACATCCCTAAGCTGGCAAATCCACCAACTCTAGACTTACCCACTGCTAGTTTTCTTGTTACATAAGATAATGAAATTTTTATTACTGTTTAGGTCATTTTTATTTGGACGTTCTTATACTTGCAAACAAAGATTGTCCTAATATACCCCCTGTGCCTTTGGAACAGAATCCAAACTTTGTTTGGGTAACCTATACCCCTGCATAGACTACATGATTAGCTAAATTAGTGATGGGAGTCCTATTTTCTTACCAGGTATGGGTTTAAGTTACAAATGGGACCCAAATCTGCCAATCAAAGTGTGAGAGAGAAGGTCTTCGGGTTGGGGGGGGGGGAGGGGGGAGGAGTTCTAGAAAAGATTTCTTACTTTAGGAAAAAAATGACACAAGAAAGAGAGATTTTTCTTACCCTATTGGATAGTCTCATGCCTGGATGTCTTGTGCATGGAGCTACAGCAATCGTCTTGCAACCATGAAAGGCACTGGTCTGAGGACATGATAATGGGCTTAGATTGGTGAATCCTTACTGTTAAAAGAATTTCAGGTTGGGTCCTCTGTTATGTGACCATGTACTAAAGAGCTTTATCTTTGCAGTTTAAGAATGGATTCCTTGTAGTTATCTAGCCAGTTACTTGCCTTACAAATGCTCTCCTGAGTGGAGAGGAATCTGAGCTGAGTATAGCAGCTAGATACAAGGAATTTGTAGACACTCATATCCTGCCCTATCTAGGCCACAAGCATAGTGAGTGCCAGTTAGGAATGTACCATTAATATTTGTGGCAATTACAGATTACCATGGTGCTTGTGAGTTCTTCTTTTATTATGACTTCCGTTTTCTTTTTAATTTAATCATTGCTAAATTTTTTATAAGGAAGAAGGAAGGCAAGGATACATTAAGAAAGCCTGTAAAGGGTGATACAGCTTTAAAAGATGGATTTGGGGGCACCTGAGTGGCTCAGTCAGTTAAGCATCCAACTTTGGCACAGGTTGTGATCTCACAGTTCGTGAGTTCGAGCCCTGTGCCAGGCTCTGTGCTGACAGCTCGGAGCCTGGAGCCTGCTTCAGATTCTGTGTCTCCCTCTCTCTCTCTCTGCCCCTCCACCACTCATGCTCTCTCTCTCAGAAATAAATAAAAACATTTTAAAAAATTTTAAAGATGGATTTTATTATTCACATGCTTGTAAAATGCTTTCATGAATATCAAGGTCCCTCATATGCTCTCTGACTAATGAAAAAAGAAAATGGTGAAAAAATGAGAAGAAGGAAAGGCTTATGGTCCTTTCTGCTTTGCTTTCCTGAAAAATGTTTTGAATTCTTTGAAAACCTAAGTGGGCTCATGACCATGTATCTGGCATGTGATCACCATCTAAGGTGTGTGTTGGGGCAGAATATGACTGAAGACCACTGCTCTGGCCTGTGATCAGTTCACTTTGACTGCTATTCACTGGGCTCTACCAAATGCTTCTAGCCCAAGCAGCCAAAGACAAAGTTGGAAAAATTATCATTTTATTTATAAAAGATAACTGCCCATTGAACATCAACAAACACAATCATGTCAAATAGATATAATCAGCTCAGCAAAAAATATATTATGTGATCCCTATCTTCTTTTCCAAACTGAGAGAAACACCACCTGCACAAACTAGTGTGGGTTGGACTAGATTGGTTGATGTGGTTTAGGCTAGTAGAATCTTGCAATGTCAGTTGCTAGGTCATAAAAGGGGCTTTAATGGATAAAAAAAAAAAACTATATATATTGGTGACTTAGAAGACAAGAGTTCATTCTTTTGAGAGACAGTACAGTAGAGTGCAAAGAAGATGAGTCTAGAACCAAAAGATCATAGTTGTAGCTCTGATTTCATCAGTAAGTAGTTGTATGTCTTTGGCAAGTCATTTTGCCTCTCTAGATCTCACTGCCCAGCCTTGTGTTCCCAGAAAGATGTGTCTAGGACCTATTCCTTGGAAACTATAAATGTGACTTAATTGGAAATAGGGTCTTTGCAGGCATAATTAAGGATGTCAGGATGAGAACATCCTAGATTTAGGAGGAACTAAGTCCAGTGACTGGTGTCCTTCTAAGAGAAAGAAGGAGGAGATTAAGACATGTACTCAGAGACAAAGAGAAGGAAGCTTTGTGAGAAAGACAGAGACCAGAGGGACACATCCACAAGGCAAGGAACACAAGGATCACCAGCAGCTTCTGGAAGCTAAAAGGGACACACGGAACAGATTTTCCCTCAGAGACTCCAGAAGGAACCAACACTGCCAACATCTTGATTTCGGACTCTCAGCCTCCAGAATGATGAGAGAACAGATGTCTGTTGTTTTAAGCCCCCAGTGTGTGGTACTTTGTTACAGATTTTCCAGTTCATAGATAATACCTGAGAGCATCAGTCTGATTAGCATCAGCTCTCTCCATCCTGTGATTTGAGGTGAAGTTGCAGGGAAATTAAATTTACATTTAAAACTGAAGACATCTGAATCTTTTGTTTTGAGGTTAAAGGGAGGAATGGTGCTCAAATTCTTTTTTGTTTTTTTCCATCTAGACAAGGCACTAGGACAAGCAAGAAAGGACTATTTTAAAAATACTCTCAGCTTGTCAAAAATAAAAGCAATATAAATCTAAGTGGAAGACATATAATTTGACCAGGACAATCACATTTACACTGTGATTAGATTCAAATAAAACTCCATCTTGTTGGGACATAAAGAATGAAAAAAGCAAAGGGATGCTTGTTTAAGCAAGACTATTCTGTCTTAAAAGTTTCTTCTGAAATTTAAGTTTATAACTCACAAATGAATCTCATATTCAAGCTGATGCTGGAGACAATTATGCCTTCACTCATAAATTCATTCATCCATCCATTCACTTATTCATTCAACAAGCATACACTGCACCTCCATCATGCACCAGGAGCTAAGCTTGGGGCTGAGGATACAATGCAGAGCACAGAAGACAACACCCCAGCTTAATGGGGGGCCAGGAAGTGATTGGAGGTAAGAGAAGACAGAAAATCAGCAAGTACACAAATTTATAACTATGAATTTTGATCAGTTCTATAAAGAGTGCAGGGTCAGACAGTGAATCTGTGCTATGAAAGGGCCTCTCCTTAGGTAGAGTGTATAACCCTATAATAGTTAAGGTCTGAAGATGGGAAGAAGCCAGCTCAGCAAAAAGTGAGGCAGAGGGAGTGTTCTAGGCAAAGGAAACCACATGTAAGCACCCAACATGAAAGAAGCCAGTATGTCCAAGGGACCGAAAGGTTGCCAGTGTGGATGGAGGATAAGGTTAGGAGAAAGAGAGGCACCAGATGACCCTGGAGAAGTAGGCAGTGGTCAGATCTCGCAGGGCCTTGAGGGCCATGATAACATGACTGGGCTTATCAAATGTGCAATGGGAAATGGCTGAAAGTTTTTAGCAATTTCTGTTTACAGGAGCAGGACTAAATGTAGGGATATCATTAGGAGGCTCTGGCTGTAATCTGGGACAGACATGATGGAGCTTGGACAATATGGTGGCAATGCAGGTGGAGGGTAGTGGATGGACCAAGGGGCATCTCCACTAGGAGGCAGCTAGGAATGGTTTACTTCAATCCCACTGGCATTGATCTGTGGTTCTCAGACTGTCCTCTGGGTGAAATCACCAGAGAGAGGCTCAAGCACCAGTCCTTGACATGTTTTTAATTCAGAAAGCCAGGAAGGCAAAGAAAGATTCACACAAGCCAACACTTGGAATATGAACTTGGACCTATTTGGGAATCTCACAGGAAATCCAAATTATTGCCATTGTATTTTGAGATGATTGCTCCATTTCAGAAACCTTCAACGGCTACTAAAACGAGCATGCAGAGAACAAGGGCGGTGATGCTGTCCTCCCAGGACATTCCAAGAAGGACCAGCAGGTGTGACCATCAGGCTGTGGCAACCAGAGCACATCAGAGGAACAGTAGCGGAAAGGGGGTGCTTGGCCTAGAAACGAAAAGGCTCAGGGCCCTCTCACAAAGAGTCCAGTTGTTCCGTGTAGCTGCCAAGAGCCCAGCTGGGACCAGTGTTAGAAGCTGCAGGAGGCAACTGAATGGAGAGAAACTTTCACACCATCAGAGCAGCCAGCGTGCTGGGCTGCCTGATTGGGAATTCCTCATCTCTGGGACTGTTTAGGCAGACATGGAAAGACTGCCCATCAGGAATTTTGCAGAAGGATTCATATATCTCGTATGGGGTGGGTGGTCCCTAAGGACTTATTAATATTCCTTTTAGCAGCTGTTCGTGTATATGATCACAGACTCAGGTTGGAAAAAGATCCATCCCTCTGAAACATTCCCAGCCTTTTGAAAGAAGACAGTCCAAATTCTTTCCTTCCTCTCCTGAGCGTTGCACCAGCTGATACTACAGACCCCCTTAATAAACAAAATTTCTGCCGAAGAACTTGGCAACGTCTCACTCTCTCCATCATTCCTTTCAACCGCTTCCACAGCCAGCAGAATCAGGGCTGTCGCTAGTGGCCGCAGAGACACCTCGCTAACCTTGCCGTGTGAGGAACCACATCAAAAACTTGTCATGTTACAATGCCTTTCCCCAAACGATGCTAAGTTGGGCCGCGCTCCTGGTGCACATGTGAGGCATCATTAAATCTCATGACAGGATGTGAGTGAAACATCAGGGGCCTTCAGGGATCAAAGAAGTGCAACACGCTTGAAAAGCAACTCTTTAATAAGGGGGTAGGAGCAGGAAGTTTCCCTTTGTTAAACAGCATTTCTAATGACTTCTCTCTGCTTTCCTCATAAAGCCTGCCTAATTATGTCACATATGTCTGCACCTCACATTCAAGGTCCCCTCAGCGTCTGGGTCCCCTACTGTCAACCTTGAAGCCCTTGAGGTCATAAAAGCCCAGAGAGACCGCTGTTGGAGAGCTGGCTTTTCTGGCTTCGGACATACAAACAAACTCTCATTATATTTTAGCAGTGAAACGGGGAAAGAAGAGGAACAGGTCTTCTCCAATGAATCTCTGCTTGTTTCATCTTCTTTCAATCCTGTGGGTCCATCACACTGCTGTTTAAGATGAAAGGTGGCATCTCATTTTCAAACAGAGAGCTAAAGAGATCCAAACTGTATCTCAGCAGTGGGTAGACCATATATCCAATTTTTCAGCTCAGCCTGTATTAAGACTAGCACTAATTGGACTCCGGGCAGTCTTGCAGGTGTCACAAAGGTCCCTGAAGGCAACCAAAATGGCCAGACCAGCCTCATCACCTCCTGAAAGACCTCTCTCTTCTCGGTCTCTGGAAAATACCTAGTATCTGGGCCACCCATTTTGATATGTTAGACACCTCTTCACCCTATGGTTTGTCTATCCCTACATGCACATATCCCTTATTCCCCAGCTTAGAGGAAAACCCCTTGTTTGGCTTGGTTTTGGTATACTCTACGGGCCTGAATAGGAGTTAAAGTGGATAGTGGATGGATGGGTAGATGGGTGGATGGGTGGACGGGTGGAGGGGTGGGCGGACGAATGAAAACAGGCACTGCCATGTTCCAAATCATAAATACCATTTTAATATGTGAATCCACAGCTTCCCAAGTGGGTTGAATGACTGCATTGACTACATCTGCCATTTCTGAACCTTAATTCAGAAGAGCTTTTGCCTTAAGGTTAATTCTGTCGCAAGAAGCTTTTCTCCCTAGTACAGTACACTGCGGTGACTCATGAATATTCTAACATCATAAATCTGAACTCTGGCCTTTGGAAAAGACACATGAAAACCTTTCTGGTAGAATTTTTTTTAACTCTTATGTAACCTGTTTCTTCGCGGCCCCTCGTGCCCATTGCCAGCCATCGTAACTGCCACCCACCCAATGCTCTGCCACCTGGCTTAAGGGACAGTGTAGTATGGTGAATGTCACTCCTTTGGAGTTGGACAAATCTAAATTTAAAACCTGACTCTGGGGGCACCTGGGTGGCTCAGCTGGGTAAGCATCCAACTTCAGCTCAGGTCATGATCTTGTAGTTCATGAGTTTGAGCCCTGCATACAAGTCTGTGCTGACAACTCAGAGCCTGGAGCCTACCTCGGATTCTGTGTTTCTCTCTCTCTGCCCCTTCCCACTTGTGTGTGCGCTTGCTCTCTCATTCTCTCAAAAGTAAATAAATATTTTAAAATTCCAAAAAAATGGTTCTGATGTATAGCTTCCTTCATCAGGAAAACACAACACATTCATGAACGCTGTCATTTACAAAGTAGATGAGCCCCACTCCACTCGTCCTTAGTAACAAGCCAACCATGCTGCTCTGGGAAACAGGAAGAGACAGTACAACTTGACACTGAAGGTTGTTATTGCTCATAATAAAGTTTTTGACCTACGCTACCTCAGCTTTCTTACCTGTGAATGGGACCATGGATACCTTGCTTAGGTGTATAAGTCAGAGATGGCACGATTACTCACCCAGAGAAGGCATTCAACTAAAGTTTGTTGAACTATTGGCGGTCCCAGGCGATTAAAGGCATGCCTGCTGGTATTATATAGAATTGTAAGTCTTAAGTTTGATTCAACATTTGAAGATATTAGAACTGCAGCTTTTTTACAGTCGTAGGTAGATGAGTTGAGTGAGAGTTGTAAAAATGAACAGACAGAATTATAGAAATATCTGACGTTCGAATTTGCTCCGAAGAAGAAAGTAAGTCTTTTTGGATTGTGCTTGTTGTGTTTGACAGGTTCCTGTATTTAGGGCAATACAAAAACTCTCCAGTATGTGGTCCATTTGGGAACAATAAAAGAAATACAAGGGCCAGAACCAGCTCCAAGAAGAACATTTTTTAGTTTCTTCTTTGAAGCCGACATTACATTGTTGGCACTGGAACTAAAGGCTGTCTCAATCTGGAGCTATGTTTTATCTCGAGATGCAAATTCATTATGCAAACACACATACAGCTCCTTCATGGTGGTGCGGCTCTGAGCTGCACCCTCACCAGACTCTGGGAGCCCATCTTGCTGCTGACTCCAGCAGGAAACAGAGAAAAGTCTTCTGGAGACTTGCCTGCCTGCTCATTTACCCATGAAGGAGTTTGGTGTCGCTGCTCCTTGGGAAACATGATCAAATTCTGGCTTCCAGCAAAGCCACTATCACTGAGTCAGTATTGAACTCTACAGGCACTTAATCCAATTTCTCTCCCAATGCAAGAAAATTTTTCACTGCCACTCTGACTGGAGGTTCTATAGTCTCTAAATGAACTCCTTTGTTGACAGGGAGCTCACTCCTTTGCAACCAAGACGGTTCTGTGTTGAACAGCTCTGACTAGAGAAATGCTTTTCATAGTGAGCTAAAATCTGCCACCATACAATTCCTACTCGTTGCTCTTAGTTCTGCTCGTTGGAAAGCTAAGAATAAAATAAATGAATATCAGAGAATCAAATGATACTGAGTTTACCACAAATATAAATATTGTTCATCTTGAGTATTAAAAAGATTTGCAGGGGCACCTGGGTGGCTCAGTCGGTTAAACTTCCGACTTCAGCTCAGGTCAGATCTCACGTTTGTGGGTTCGAGCCCCGCATCAGGCTCTGTGCTGACAGTTAGCTCAGAGCCTGGAGCCTGCTTCCGGTTCTGTGTCTCCTTCTCTCTCGCCCCTCCCCCTCTCATGCTCTGTCTCTCTCTGTATCAAAAATAAATAAAACATTAAAAAAATAAAAAATAAAAAAATAAAAAAATCCATATGGCTTTCCCTGTCCCCTCACTTTCCTCCTTAAAAAAAATATTTATTAGCTTCTTTCCTTCTTTTTTCTCTTCCTACTTCCCACCTTCTCTCTCTTCCTCCCTTTTTTTAATTTCCTTCACCAAAATGCCACTAGGTAAACCCAAATGAGACAAGAGATCTGCGGGAGGCAGGCCCAAGCTGGTGTCAGGGTCCACACACAAAGTGGGAGTCACAGGGTCTGGAGATTATAACTATAGAGAGCAGGTAAGATAAGGGGAGTTCAGTCTCTTACAGTCAAAAAGGAAGTGCAAATACATAAAGGGAGAAAACTAGAATATACTCTGTGATGTTGGATTAGAACTAGAAGCATCGATGTGAATTCATGGTTTTCAGTAAAGAGATATAAATGTGCGTGTATTCTATACTGTGTTATTTCCCAGCTCTATCCATCGGTTGATGCTGAGAGCTGTGACATCCCACTGGCAAGCGCATCTACGGCCCACATCTTGGTTTTGAAATAATGTTCTCCACTGAAAGGAACGCGAGCTTCTTGGAGACATGGCTGGTTCTAGGGCAAAAGAAGGGAAAGTAGATGTATCTGGAAGACTTGTGCTGCCAGAAAGGAAGGAAGTGCTTTTTAAAATGATGGAAAATTTTTTAAATGATAGAAGAGCCAGTTTGAATGGGTTCCCACTGGCCAAATCTGGAAAAAGAGCATCAGGATAAACAATGATATAACCGTAGCCATTTTGAAAAAATAGGAGCCCACAAATCCACAGAGATACGAAATTTTAATGACTACATAAAAGTGACAAAGAAAAGCTTTTCCTGGCGATAGAAAGGCAACTACCAAATGAAGATGGAGTCACGGTAGTTACAATTCACTGTTTGGCAACCGCCATAGTAACACTTGATTGAGGCAGAAGCATAAGAGATACTATGGCAGGTGGGTGAAGACGGAGTGAGGCATGGGCTTTACACAGTGTCAAAGAACCTCAATTCATTGAATAAAAAACGGGAAAAAGGATCACTTTAAGTGGAGAAACCTGCAGACACCCTCTTCAGCAAGTGATCAAAGTAAACACCACTACTTACAGGACCAATAGACAGCACACACTGACCACTCAGTAGGTTTCCTTGGAAAGAACACAGCATTTATATCCTGGCTAAAAACCACATAGCCTGGGTCTAATGGAGAGAAACAACGCACAAACACAAATGGAGGGACATTCTATAAAAGAACTAGCCAAGGGGCGCCTGGCTGACTCAGTAGGAAGAGCTTGTGACTCTTGATCTCTGGGTTGTAAGTTCGAGCCCCATGTTGGGTGTAGAGATTACTTAAATAAATAAATAAACTTGAAAAAAATAACTGTCCCGGACACCTCAAAATTTTCAAAGTCATGAAAATCAAAGGAAAAGGAGGAACTGTCGCAAATTGAAAGAGCTAGAGAGATGACAATCAAATGCTATGTGTGACCCTGGAGTGAACCAGTGGTGTAACTGGTGTTCACTGAGACAGTAGCAAAACATGAGGGGGACAGAGTGAAAGGCATACAGGAGTTCTTTTACTGTGTTTACAAATTTTTTTAGGTTTGAAACTATTTTAATTTTTTAAATTTTTTTTTACTTTTGAGAGAGAAAGAGAGGGAGAATGAGTGGGGGAGGGCCAGAGAGAGATGGAGACACAGAATCTGAAGCAGGCTTCAGGCTCTGAGCTGTCAGCACAGAGTCTGACATGGGGCTCGAACTCACAAACCATGAGATCATGACCTGAGCCAAAGTCAGACACTCAACTGACTGAACCACCCAGGTGCCCCTGACACTGTTTTAAAATAAAATAGGTACACATGGGTGGCTCAGTTGGTTAAGCATTTGACTTGATTTCAGCTCACATCATAATCTCATGGTTCGTGGGATCAAGCTCCACATCAGATTCTGTGCTCTCAGCACAGAACCTGCTTGGGATTCTCTCCCTCTCTCTGCCCCTACCCTGCTCATCTGTGTGTGCATGCATGTGCACTCTTTCTTTCAAAATAAATCAATAAACTTGGGGCGCCTGGGTGGCTTATTTGGTTGAGCGTCTGTCTTCGGCTCAGGTCATGATCTCACAGTTCGTGGGTTCGAGCCCCGCATCGGGCTCTGTGTTGACAGCTGGCTCAGAGCCTGGAGCCTGCTTTAGATTCTGTGTCTCCCTCTCTCTCTGACCCTCCCCTGCTCCTGCTGTCTCTCTCTGTCCCTCAAAAGTAAATTTAAAAATATTAAAAATTTTAAAAATAAAAAATAAATAAACAAATAAACTTTAAAAAAATAAAATATACTTTTTAATTCATACAGACAGGAATCCAGGGCTTTCTGAAGTTTCCCCCTTAAGAAAATCCTTTTTACTAATGACACTTAAAATTCCATCAATATGGTTTCTTCCCAGAACTGCCCTCTTATTGAGACTTAAAACTTTCAACTTTGTTAAAATATAAGTATCTCTGGGTGAGATAATACCTTAAGCAGAATTTCCCAAGTGGTGTTTCCCAAAGAGGCTCCCAGTGTATTAGGTCTATGAAGCCTTTGTTAGTTGTTATTAAGGGAAAGGAGGAGTTTTCTGTTAAAGAAATTTGGAAAACACTGAGGTACACAATGTTTTTTACTGCAGGACCTCTCAGAGCCTTTAAGAAGTTGATGTGTATTTTAAATTGGCCTGAGAGAGGAAGGTGCATTTGCAGTTACTTGATCATTGCACTGTACATTTCAGAAAACACATATTTTGGAAAATGCTGGCTGGCAGATTCCAATCGGCAGGCAATAAAGCATTGAATTTGGCTTCTGGTGTGAGATGGCCTGGGTTCAAATCCTGGCCACACTTAGTAATTACATGGCCTTGGACAAGTCAAAGAAATTCCCTGAGCCTCAGTTTCCTCTTCTATAAAATGGCAGTAATAAGAGTTTTACCTCGGTGCTGTGGGGATGATTAGACATGCAATAAAGATACCAATTGGAGTATGAGGCTTGGTCCTTATAATGACTCAGTGGACTCAGTGCGTGTTTGCATTGCATGTTACTGTTACTCTTATTATTTTTCTTTCTTGGGAGTCTGTTTGGATTGCAACAGAGCCTGGGGGAGTAGGGACATCACAGAATGCCATCAAGGTCAAGGTCAAGGAAGCGAATGGGGCAGCAAGAACGAAGAAGCTGAAGGTACTCAAGACAGATACCCCCACATCCCACCTTTGAGAGGATTGGAACAGCCTCCCCTACCCATACAGCCACCTAGACTCCCTCCAAGAGCCTTAGTGTGCCCTGGGGGCAAAGACCAGACAGGCCAGACTGTCCCATCCTTCACCCGTACCAGGATGCCCATCTTCCTCAGGGAAGAACAAGAAAATATTGTTTTCTTCCCCTTTGCAAGTAATCGTTGCTACTGTCTGCTCTGTAAATGTGTTCCACTGGTCTACTGAGTCAGCACCTTGCCACCTGGCCCCGGCCCCTTGGCCATTCCCTCTTGTTGCAACAAAAAGGAAGAGCGACTGGCAGCCTGGCTGTCCGCCAAATGGGGTGTCCAAGCCACGCCCCCGTGCCCCGGAGTCGCTGCTGAGTTGCTGACCCAGGGGGCTGTCCACTTGCCACAGACCGGCTTCACCAGCGCTTCAGAAAATGAAAAGCTTTATTAAACTTTCAAGTCCAGAACAGATGTGTCCAGACATAAATATTCAAAAGATCCCATCTGTTAGGTAAATCGTCTTTCGATGTCGTAACGGAGGGACCGTACGTTAGTGAGACCCCATGGCGCTGAGGGCCCAAGAGTGCTGGAAATCCTGCAAAGCAGATGCTCCTGGAATCAAAATAAAAGAAGCCTGAGTAACAAAGACGAGTCAAGGCAAGACTGGGCACTGGGGAATTTCACGGCCATGCCAATCAGGGCTCTGGCCAGTCAGGAGCCCCCGAGAGACAAGGCCAATGATGGGACCCCAAAGAGGGCTTGGGCTGGGGTTGGGGGTGGGGTCCAAGGAAAAAAATAACGACGTTCCTACGCGCACCCACAAGCCAGATTTGGCTGGAGATGTTGAGGTTCTCCTCAACTGCTGTAGAATGCTCTCGGCTCCCCACCCCAGGTCAGTTCATGCCGCAGCAGGACACAACCAAGAGCGCCTGGGCTTCTGCATTTGGAAAATTAGATTATTGAGCACCGGCTAGAGGCAACAATCCACGTTAAAAAGAAAAGAAAAGCATTAAAAGCAAGCATCGTGGAATGCAACAAATAATATTACCAATAATAATAAATCGCTAACACTCGAACAGCCTCACTCTGGGTCGGCACTGTCCTCAACACTGTATGCTCCCTGACTCATTTCATCTTCCAGCAGCCCTCTGAGGTAGGTACCCCTATAGTTCACATTTTATACATGAGGAAACTGAGGCACAAAGAAAGGGAGGAACTTGCCCCAAGGGGTCATGGATGGTAAGCACGGGGCCAGGATTTACATGGCAGCAGACCGTGTAACCCACAGGCGGAGCGTGCAACCACCATGTTAAAATGATAGAAAACCAAGAGGCAGAAGTGACCTTGCCAGGAAGGGGTTCACATGCTGTTGCAGAAAAGTGAAAAGCCCACTGGAAGGCTGAGGAACACACATCGCCGCTGCTTAGAAATCCCGTTCCAAAGAGTAAAACAGGGTGCTTCAGTAATGTGGCTGCTGGGGAGAGAGGTATTGACCCCCACTCTCCAAGTCTGGGACCCCAAATCCTGGGATGTCAGCCCCTAGACCAGTCTGCCTGCTGTGTCCTCTGTCCCTAAGTGAAGCTGCCAAGCTAACCTGCTCCCTTTGTCCTGACCACACTTTGCACTGGCCTCTGTCCACATTGCTCACCACCCACCCGCAGCACCATCTCCCGCCTCCTTGCTGGCCACAGGCTCCCTAATGGGTCCCCAAAGGCCCCCGTAGGCTCCCCACAGGCTCCTCCGACAAGCTCTGGCCCTCAACCTAGCCACCCAGCAAGCTTCCCCCTCCCCTGGCGCCCTGCAGCACCTAGAACATGCCCCACGCTTTTAACATATGTTTTCAGTCTTGTGCTGTTAGATATTCAAGTGCCAAATGTGGGCTCATTTCCATACACACACGTGCACATGCACACACACCTACAGTCAAACTACAGTGAGCCTCTTGCCCTTCTATTGTTACCATCACAGTTTCTGTTTGGGTCAGAGCAGACTTTTCATCGCAAAAAAGAGAATTCCAACCAAAACCAGGGTAAGCCAAAAAAAGTCAGAAAGGGGGATGTATTGGCTCCAGTGACTGAGATGTTTAAGCACGCTGAAACATGGCTCCAGATGCTCCCACGGGGTCCATCTCCTCCCTGCCGGCCCCTCTCTCAGGTGCTCAGGGTGCCTCAGTGAGATGCTTCAAGATCACACACCACCACCACCACCACCATCCTCCCACAATTCAGCAGTCCTGGCAGAGATAGGTGTCCCCTTCACAGCTCTGACTGGCTGGGGTCAGGCACCAGCCACCTGACCCAGTCACGGTGCAGTGGGACTCAGTGGTCTCACTGGCCAAGCCTAGGCTACACGCCCATGCCTGGGTCCCACCAAGAAGGGCAGAGGGAACAGCCCCACCAATATGGATGGACAGCTGGAGAGGTGTTTCATCCAAGGGAATTCTGAGTGCTATTACCAGAAAAAAAGTGAATGAACACCACGCAGGCAGACACTACCACATCAATGTCCACCGAAACTGATAACTAAAGAAATCCATTTGTTAAGTGTTCACTGTGTGCCCAGGATTGGATGCACAATACCTACAAATAACGTATCTCAAGCACTTTGCCCAGGCTGAGTTCATAGTAAGCGCTCAGCAAATGGCATTAAAATACAGATGACTAGGTGGGGTTGACTATTACCTGCACTTCCTAGAAGGGGGAACTTGGCCAAAAGAGATTAAGTCATCTGTCTCAGGCCACAGTTTTGAAGGGTCAGAGATGCGTTTCCAAACCTCCTGAAACTTACCTCCTCTCCCTCCCTCCCTGGTCGACCTGGGAAACCAGTCAAGAGTGAGCTCACAGAGTCAAGAGCATCCTTCCCTTACGTTTGCACATCCCTATACTATAGCACCTAAAGCTCCCTAGGGCAAGGCTTTATTTTCTCCACTCTAAGATGCGTGTTGTTTTCACATTTCAAAGTTTCTCAAATTAAATCTCAACATACATCATGTATAACTAATAATTTTATACCCCAAATCTGCTTTTAAATTAACATTGGGTCTATAATCAATCATATAATCATTATTATTATTATTATTACTATTACTTCTCTATAGGTCTACACTAGACTGTGAGTTCCCCAAGCAAGACCGCCCTCATTTTGTGTCCTAAACACTTATCACAAAGTCTTCTATGTCTCTGCTGCTTAACCCAGGTAGTGCTATCCAAAAAAAAAAAGATATCTTTAACTCTCATTCATTCAACAAATATTGGTTGAGCACCTACTATGTGATGGGTATTGCATAAGATGTAGGGCTATAATATCAAACAAGCCTGGTGGGGCCCTGCTCACACATCTCTGTTGTATCAACAGGGATAGACATGAGGCTGAGGGATAAGAGCAGAGTCATGCCCCAAAGTTCGCAATTTATGTGCTTTGTGTTGGGCCTGAGCAAAGATGAGAAGCCAGGAGTTTGCAGGAGATGAGGGCAGTTAAATGTGAGTTTGCAAAGGTCTTAAAACACATGCTGGGGAGTTTAGATTAAAGGTGGGAAGCAAATGGGAGCTCCTGCCGATTTCTGAATGGACAAGTGACAAAATCAAAATAGCACTCGGAGAAAATTAGCCTAGCGGTTGGCTATAGAATGTGCCGGGAGGTACGGGGCTGCAAGTGGGAAAGGCTCACTGCGAAGGAGGGAAGAAGGCAGCTGTAGAAATCGGCATGTGGGACAATCAGAGCCTGGATGCCAAGGGAAGCTGGGCTGTGTCAATGGCTCAAGAAGGTCAGAATCCCAGAGATAGAATCATCAGCCTGTTCTGAGAGGGACAGACCAAAAGAGGAAGCAATCGAAGGTGACTCCAAGGTTGAAGGCTTGGGTGGTCAAGATGCCCCAGTGCCTGTGGGTATGGGACAAGGCAAGATGGTAGGAGGTCAGGATTGTGACGCCCTTGGGAGACCCAGTCAAAGACAGAAGGTGAAGGTCAGGACTGAAGAGGAAGAGAGAACATGAACCACATCCACTAAGCTGTTGGATGCCAGATGTGGGTGTTACCTGTGCAGAAACCAGGGAGAAACTCTTCTCCCTTCTGGGCTTCCAAAGGCAGCTCCATCTCCCCTCCCGGACTCAAGAGAGAGACCAGAATAAACTTGTTACTTACCTATTTGTCCTAATTTAAGTCAACAATTATGCAGAAGACCCAGGCTCTGAACAGCTAATTGACATAACCTTGAGTCACCCGAGAAGCAAGATAACCAGGGAGGATGCGTGAAGCAGCAAAAGGAAAGGCCCAGAGCCTAGGGCCACACAGAGCCCAGGCTCAACCTCCAAATTTCCATGAAGTGCATTGTCCCCCTGTGGCCACACTCTAATTAAAGGCCTTGTGCTCACTCCAACTTTTGGTCGCACTTTACTGCGCTTTATGGGGGAGCCAGGGTAAACTACAGCAGTATTTTTGGATTTGGCGATTCTCAGGACATCAGCCTCCTAGCCATTTATAGACAGGAGGACTAATGAGCAAACAAACAGAAAGTTCCTAAAATGCCTGGCACACAGTGAGTGCTTAATAAATGCCGGGTCCTGAAGATGTATTTGGCCCCTCCCAAGCCCCTGGGAGAGATGGGAGAGAAACACAAACTCTGGTACCTGCTCTAAAAGAGACATGTGAAATCAATAAACCTCGCCTTGAATTGCTACAGACTCTCCTTCAGCCTGAGTTCTAACACCGGAACAAAGACCCACATCTCCACTCTTCTAGCTTTATTAATGGTGACGGGATCTTTTTGTGAATGCTTAATTCAGTCCAATTCCTGACTGGAATTAACACCTCCCCAAGGTTATTTACATTTCCAGCTTCCTGGCATCTGAGACCAGCCAGACCCAACTCCCTTCCCCCTGCCTTTTTCTTCTCTGATGGTTCAGACCAAGGCAAGCCCAATGGTGTTATCTGTTGCCCACGCATCCTACAAAATGGCTTTGTAAGAGTAGGGACGCTGAACTCCTACGTGTTGCTGGTGGGAATGTAAAATGGTACAAGCGTATGATGTGCCTACACAGAATTACCACATGATCCAGCGATTCAGATTCTATGCAAAATAATTGAAAGTGGGGCTCAGACATCTGTACGTCTGTGTTCCTAGCAGCACTATTCACAATTGCTGGAAGGTAGAAACTACCCAAATGTCCATCAACGGAGGAATGGATAAATAAAATTCGTTTTATGCCTACAATGTATATTTTTTAAAAAGGAGAGAAATTCTGACACATGCAACAATGTGGATGAACCTTGAAGATAGAATGCTAAGTGAAATAAGCCAGACACAAAAGGATGGATAGTGTATGGTTCCCCCTATATGAGGTGCCTAAAGTAGTCAAGTGCACAGAAATAAGAAAGTAGCGAGTGGTTGCCAGAGACTCGGGAAGGGGGAAATGGAGGGTTACTGTTTAGCGGGTATGGAGTTCCGGTTTGGGAAGACAAGAAAGTTCCGGGGACGGATGGGAGCAATAGCTGGACAGCAATGTGAACGCACTTAATGCCACCAAACTGTCCACTTGAAATTATTAAAATGGCAAATTTTATGTGATGTGTATTTTGCCCCGTAAAAAAAAAGGCATTCAAAAAATATAAAAAAGAGCACGGCATGTCATGCTGCCCCCTCGTATATTTCAGTTTCTCGAGGCCATTTCAGAGTCCCCGGGAACCTTCGGGATCCCCGCGAACCTTCGGGGATCCCGCTCCAACCTCAGCCGAGTACATCAGTCACTTTTGTGCATTGTCTTCCCCTGAGCGGCTGCCCAGCCTCTGACTGAACATGTCGGGGGCCAGGAAGCCCATTCCGCCTCTCCGACGGCTTGGCTCTTGTTAGTGACCGTTCTGGATTCGCTTTTCTTTCCCACACTGCTTAGCCTTCCCTTAATCAGATTCCTGGGAGGAAACTAATTAGACCAACCCCCCTCTGCTGTTTTCCCACAAAAAATAGAGACTCCAGCCGTTTTATAGGGGATGTGACTAGACCACTGGGCACCTGTTTTTCTTTACACTGTCTTAAACGGAGAAGCATGGGGATCTCATATTTTAGCCAGACTGCAAAAGCTGTCAGAAGGCGAGGTGCGGGAATTTGCCTCTGGCTTGTGTGGATCGGTGGCACTGTGGATTCCCGTTTGGGAAATGGCCTTGACCATCCACTTAAATGGCTTTTGGAGAAGACCCACAGAGTTAGCAGGATGCTCCTGAAACCCAGGCCCACCCACGGCGACTGAGAAGGATGGCACCAGGAATCCAGCCAGGAGAAAAATGAAAACATTTGACCATGGAGGGGCGCTGAGATCTAGAGCTGCACTGATCAGACCCTTAAGGAGAAAGTCAGCAGAGGAGGTGGCCGCACAGAGAGCAGAGGTGCCCACCAGGGCACACCTTCCCCGGGATGCCAGGGAGGACCGCTAACCAGCTCTCCTGTCCTTGGCTCACATCCCTCCCCTATGAGGACAGACCCGCAGCCCCGGCTCCCTCCCCATACCTGCTCAGAACAATGGGGCTGTTTGCATGCTGCTGCAACCTGAAAGGTCATGGCACTTCGCAGAACTGTTTGTGTGGAAGTCTGGGGAGGCAACGTGGCTTTGCTGTAAATAAAAACCTAACCCCTCTTGGCCATCCACTTGGGTTCCTACCAGGCCTCACATCAGAAGATGTGAGCAGTCAGAAGATTCATATAGGCCAGAAGTGGAAAAGATGCCGTAGGGCAACTATCATAACCTCTCGGTTTTGTAGGTAAGGCCCAGAGAAAGGGTTCCCCAGCCCAGTCATCAAGGGGAAGAGCAGGACTAACCCTGAGGCTGGCCAGGCAGATTACCCCCCAACTCCGGCCACATAACTCATCTACAAACACCCCGAGCGGCTCTATAAAGTCTTTCACATCTGTTAGTTCTTTAAGGAAAAAGACTGAGAATTAACCTTGTTCCCTATTCCCCGAAGTGTCCGCGACCCAGTGCTGAATGTGTGGGAATCCCAGGAACAGGCCCGGGGAAGACACGAGGCCAGGATTATCAGGGGTCTCACTGACAGGGAAGAAATTCCCCCAGCGTCATCCAGGAGAGGAGGGTTTCGGGTGTGTCTCCTTCCGTTCCCGTGGATGACATTAAAGCAGATAACACCATGTCTCCTGTACACGCCACATACCCTCATGCGCTCTCATTAGCTTGGGCACCATCTCGAGAGTCAGGCTCAAATCCCTTGCCGTCCTACAGCAAAGCCCAACCCCCTCTCCCCCATCCACACACGACTTCTCCCCGGGACGATCCCATCTCTCAAGTGCAAGAGCGTGCCTAGCAGTTTTATCTGACTTTCTTCACTTAATGCATGAAGCAAGGCAGAATTCCTCCACTCTCCTTTCGTGCCCCTTCCTCTTCCCACCTTCCCAAGTATGGCCGGCACCCCTTGCAACAAGACACGACATGTAGTTGTGCTTACAGGTGACATTAAAGAAGCCGTAAGTTGGTTTTATGTAAAGTTGTCCAGATGGCCACCAGCCCTTGGCTGCTCTGACACGGAACCCCTTTCTCAGCCGCAATCACATTCTCAAAAAAAATCAGCCAGCAGATGGCCGGCCTGGTGGCTGTACATGGCCCCAGCACAGAGGCAAAGCTGGGAGCCTAATTCTTTGAGGAGCTGGGTTTTAACGAGGCAGATTTTCCATTTCATCTTTACTTAAGCTTTCATTCAGAAACATGTATATCTCTGTGGTCCTGATCTCTTTCTTCTCCAAAGGTCTATGGACCTCAGAGGAGAGATTCGCTACTTCTTTTCTCCCATTTGTCCCCCCACCCCAGTTTTGTCTTTAACGCCCTCTCTAGTCCCTATAAACGTCCCTTTTTGCTACCACAATTCACCATCCCATGGACAAGATCAAGGACCACACATAACAATCATGTTCCGCCTTTATTGCTTCGCTGGCTTTTTGAGAAAAGAGGAAATCTTTAACTTGCTCAGTTTTAAAAATTATAAATAAGGAATGTGAAACTTTATTTTCAGTAAATAGAGGCCTGCCTCTAGCAATCCTCTAATATCTGGAGATATACATTTTGTTTTCTTATTTGATCATTGTTTCTCTTTACTTATCCCCTCCATTACAATTTCTTCAGTGATTTACATTATTCTGTGGCATGTACTTTGGTGAGATGTCTTGATTTTTTTCAGTAAGGATGTAAAAAAATTCATAAATAAATTCAGTTCATGTCATTAATAATAAGAAAATATTGCACTTTTGTAACATATACATGGGCAGTGAAAGGAAAAAGAAAGCAGAAGAAGGAATAGGAGAAGAGAGAAAACAGGAAAGAGGAGGAAAGATAGAAAAATAAACAGTAAACCAAAGAACAAAGGGGGATGGAAAAGAAGAAAATAAAGGTTGAGATGAGATGATAGGAACGAGTCTTTTTAATTTTTTTATGTTTATTTGTTTTTGGCAGAAAGACAGAGCATGAGCTGGGAAGGGGGGAGAGAGAGAGAGAGAAAGAGAAAGAGAGAAAGAGAGAGAGAGAGAATCTAAAGCAGGCTGCAGGCTCCAGGCTCTGAATTGTCAGCACAGAGACCGATGCAGGCTTTGAACTCATGAGCAGCGAGATCATGACCTGAGCCAAAGTCAAACGCTTAACCAACTGAGCCACAGAGCCCCCCCCTTTTCTTTTTAAATTTTTCAATGTTAATTTTTGAGAAAGAGCATGAGTGGGTGAGGGGAAGAGACACAGAGAAAGAGAGGATCGAAAGCACAAAATCCAACACAGGGCTTAAACCCATGAACCGTGAGATCACGATCTGAGCCAAAGTTGGACACTCAGCTGACTGAGCCACCTAGGTGCCCTGCATGTGATACTTTTATTTTGGTTCCCCAGACATCTGGCATCATAAGTCTTACTTATCATTTATTAACTTACCTCTTTCTGGAAGACTTCCCACCCTGCTCCATCTCATGGTAACACCCCCGGACTTTGAATCTCTTAAGACAACAGAGTAAGAAGTGGAAGGACTTTGCCGTCACACAGGAGAGTCTGAATCCTCATACCGCCAGTTGTGTGGGTTCCTGGCCAAGTGAGGTAGCCTTTCTAAGTCTCATTGTGCTGATCTGAAAAATGAGGAAAATAACCCATGGACACTTGTGGTTTGTCCTATGCAGCTCCACGTGCCCTTGATCTAGTAAAGCATGAGATGAAATTCCCATCTGGAGTTCATGCCGGCCACACTCTCAGCTCCATGGCAGCTGGGTGTTCAGAGCCAAAGCAGTCAGGACGTCACATTTTCCTGGGTAAGTAATGAGTCCTATTAGCCTGTGCCTCCCTGATATCATGGGAATGAGTGCACACACACACATGCACACACACACATCTCCCCACTGGGTGGAATTCTTCCTTCACCAACTGGTCCTCTATACCTAACAAGAAGAATCGCTAGTAATTATTGAAGGCCCGCCATGTGACAGGTGTTATGCATTTATTTTTTACAGTCCTCACAACAGCCCTATGAAACAGGAATTTTACACTTGAAGAATATAGGCTCAGAGCAATGACATCATTGCCAAGGTTGTATTGTCATGGACGTGGGCGTTTTTGTTAGCCCAGCATCTATATACTCTTGCTCCTCATTGACCTGAAAGTCTCACTTTACCCCTGGGAAAACGTTCTGATGGCAAATCAGTGTCCTCTAACCCGCAGCCACCAAGACTGACTCAGGGGCAAACACATGACCCCATCTAGGCCAATGAGATTCAACTCTGAGAATCTGGTTCAAAGCATTCAGTATAAGGATTTTTTTCCCCTGGGACAGAGAATGAAGAAATGTAGAAACCAGGAGAGATAAGGATGAGAAGATAGAGGAAGAAACTAAGAGTCAAGTCTTTACAAGTCTCTTGAGCTCTTGCATATAGTTGTGACTACTTCCAGGTTTGGAAGCCAATAAATACCCCACCACCACCACCACCACCACCACCATCACCCTGCTTTTAATTGTGTCAAGCTAGTTCAAATTCTGTCATTTGCAACCTAAGAGTCTTAACAAAAATTCCTTGTGTACAAGCAACTGATTCAGACCAGGCTCATCTGACCCCGAAGGTGTGCCCTTCCTCTGCCACCGCACTGCTCACCTGGTGCATGGCTGGTCCGACAAGCCAACTGTCCTGAATCCATTCCCTCACCGGGGAAATCTGAGCTCCCGACTGTTGCCTCCCACCAATCCAACATGCATCGTGCCCACTTGTCCCCTAGAAAATGCTGCCTCGGGGGTGCATGGGTGGCTCCGTCAGTTAAGCATCTGATTCTTGATTTGGGCTCAGGTGACGATCTCACAGTCATGCAATCGAGACCCACATCAGTCTCCATGCTCAGCACAGAGCTTGCTTGGGATTCTCTCTCTCCTTCTCTCTTCTGCCTCATCGCACCCTTTCTCAGAATAAATACATAAATAAAATACTTAAAAAAAAAAAAAGACTGTCTCTGAGCAGAATGACCAGCCATCCAGCTAGGGCCTGGCACAGCTGGATTCCATAGTTGACACATTTGTGGCAAAGCTGAGCCACTCGAGAGACACGTAACGGAGCTTGTTGGTTACAGCAGGGAAAGCTGGGGTGCTGAAAAGATAAGGTAGATTAGTTGTCTCAAAGAAATGAAAACCACAAAAGTTAGAGCAAGGTCCATGTCTAAGGTTCCCCATCCCTAGCACAGAGATTTCTAAAGAGGGGGGAAAATGACAGGAGTCAACCCTGATACTATGGCAGAGTTTGTGGGACACAAACCCAAATCTCAGATCTTGGACGTGGTGGGAGCTTATAAATCATCTGGCCCAACATCACCCAGAACTAGAACTTTCTCTCAGGATCCCTGAGCACTGATTCTCCAGACTTTGTGTGAATTATCCTCATGACAGGATCATCGCTGTCTAATGGAGTCATTCATTTCATTGCTCCACAGCTCTGCTCATTAGCAACTCCTTTCCCAAATGATGAAAATAAAAATGATGAATGTGTGAGTATCCCCCCTCCCCCCCGATCTTTAAGGAGAATTCTGCCTCTGCAATCTCAGTTTCTGGAACAATGGAGCAAAGAAGGACAGAACTGGAAATGCAAAAATGGGATCTATGTATCAGAAGTTGGCAGAGAAGCAACTGAGGCAGAAGGGAAGGGGGAAGAGGAAGAAAATAGGGGACTCGCTAAGGCAGAGTGACAGGAAAATTCTTGGTTTAGAATGGGAATGAAGGAGAGAGGAGTTTTGTGGCATGGGGGTGGGTTGGTGGAAGATATGGAAAATACCAGAGATGGGAAAAGTTTAACAAGTTTTGCTATACATTAAAAATATATTTACTTCCCTTGACATCCTTCCCAGAGATACCAGTAAAGTTTTAATTTAACTTAATTGCTTCTGGTTGCTGGATGGTGTTCCTTAGAGTGCAATTCTCTGCCAAGGCTAGCCCACAGGAGGCCCAGTTTGGGGTTGAATTACAATTATATTAATTTCAGATCTACTTCCTTATAAATCCCACCTAGGTTATAAGGGAAGAGAGGCAGGGATGAGGGCATAGAACCAATTATGGACCTGGGATACAGGATGGAGACTTGAGTACAAAAAAGATAAAAATAAAGTTACTGGAAGTAGAGCCTGTGGTCAGAAGGAAAGTAGCTGGAAGAATGATGGATTTGACAGTGAATCACCTAAGTAAATTTTCCAAAAACACCACCTGCGCCAGAAACTACACATTGAGTCAAGTGTGGAGAGAGGCAAGTCACAAAGATGGGGACCCATGGAGGCCATTACAAGCAGGGGTCTTCCGGGGTCCTTCACTGCAAACAACAGAAGCTCCTCTTCCAAGCAGAAAAGAGGACAGGACGATCAGCACCCCAAAGAGTGACATTTGACCAACAAAAAACTGGAGAAAGAAAGGGGCTAGCCATTAAATTCCCCATCCATAAGCTCTTACAAGGACAACTAGGAGGTGTGATTTCTCCTTCAAGTGTGTTTCCTCTTTCCGGTCCTTCCTAGAGAGTCCCACATGCCAAGCAAATATACCTGCTGAGTGACCTGCTGTCTCTCACTGAGCTTCACCAGGAAGTGATGACCACTGCCATCATACATTGCATCCTAATGTTTCACATACTTCTTTGCCCACTTATGCTTTTTCCTCACCCTCATAACCCCAAGTGTGCACCTCCCAAATAAAATGTTAGCACTTCAAGCCTTGCCTCAGGCTGTGCCTTCTAGAGAATGCTAGAAAACTGGAGAACTCTAAGATAAGACTTCCATTATCTTGATTCCCGGCTTTAATGCTTTTCTAACATCCTCCTCCATCATCAGATATGGCCCTCTCTCCCCTCAAAATATATAAATATATAAGTGTGTGTGTGTGTGTGTGTGTGTGTGTGTGTTGCATTTCTCTGTGACCCTGAAATCTAGTGCTTTAGCAAGCTCTTGACTGTTTCCAAGGAGAGCAGATCTAATTCTCCTCAGGGTCTCACCCTCCTTCCACAGAAGCCACATTAGTAAATCTTTGATGGGAGTTATGAAATCTTTCCTGACTTGTTCGACACTATGATTCTTTGTCCTCAAACTCCATAGAAGTCTATGTTAAGATATCCTTTTAATTTTTATTTATTTATTTTGAGAGAGAGAGAGAGAGAGAGCACACGAGTGGAGAGGAGCAAAGAGGAGGAAAGAGAATCCCAAGCAGGCTCCACGCTCTCAACGCAGAGCCTGATGCGGGGCTTGAACTTACAAACTGTGAGATCATGACCTGAGCCAAAATCAAGAGTGGGACGCTTAACTGACTGAGCCACTCAGGCACCCTGAAATATTCTTGACTCCAAGCCCTATTTGTCACCTCCTTTCACTCATCCCAGTCTCTCCTACTCACTCCTTTACTCGAGTAATTTCCCCATTACAGACTTAAAGCTTTCTCTGATGCCATTTTCTCTTCTTATCCTAAGCCTGCTAAGCCCCTCCCCCCAGCTTTTCAAACATCTCTTGAAATTCCAGCTCTCTAAAAATGTATTCCTTAAGAAGCACAGGTGGGTGTCTGGTTATCTCCACCCCTCAATTTCAGAGTTAATAGGGTATGACGCTCCAGGCAGCACACCCTGTAAGTACAGCCCGTACCCAGTAGACCCGGCACTCCAGCAGCTCCCTGGCCAGGCCCGTATTAGAGCTCTCACACTAAGAACCCTAACCACGTATGTATCTGTCTTCCCAAGTAAACCGTGGCCGTCCTGACTGTAAGGGGCAGGCCTTATGTACTGTTGTACTTCTAATACACTCCCATACTTCCTGAACGATTGGTTTGAATATGAATAAGTGGATAGGCACACTTATGTATACAGAGTAACTGCTGTTGCCACAAGTTCCAAAAATCCATTTGGATTTGTTGGTTCTCTGGAATACTTTCATGTCGAATACGACTTACAACACGTGCAGTTCCAGTTAGGAAAGAAAAACTAATTATGACCCAAAGGAAAAATGGGAAAAGATAGAGTCAATGCAGCAAAAAATAAACAGAAGGGGCCAAAAAGCATGAAAAGATGCTCAACCTCACTAGTAACCAGAGCAGTGTAAATTAAAACAGTTAAGTATCATTGGTGAATATAATTTGGCATAGACTTTTGAAAGGGCAATTGGACGATATTTATCCATATTTGTTTGTTTTGATGAGACAATTCCAATTCTCAGGACCTATCCTGCTGAAAGGCCAGGAGAGGTATATGCATAAAGGTGATGACGGCAGCACTGTTTGTAGTAATGAAAAACATAGATTTTTTAAAATGTTCGTTATAAAGAGGGAACAATTAATGAGTTGTTGATATTTATATTATAAAATATTAAATAAGAGTTTAACAGGATATGGTAGAGCTATATATTCATAGAAAGCCTGCTAAGAGAGAGAGAGTCACCTATGTGTATATATGTAAATGCAGAGCAATAGGAAGGACTCAGGCTGGGGGCACCTGGGTGGCTCAGTAGGTTGAGCAGCCGACTTCAGCTCAGGTCATGATCTCACAGTTCGTGGCTTAAGCCCCATGTCAGGCTCTGTCCTGACAAATCAGAGCCTGGAGCCTGCTTTGTATTCTGTGTCTCCCTCTCTCTGCCCCCTCACTTCTCGCCCTTGGTCTCTCTCTCTCAAAAATAAATAAACATTAAAACAATTTTTTTTAAAGGAAAGACTCAGGCTGACAGCGATTCCCTGGGGGAAGAGGGGGGGGACAGAAGGGGAACAGAGCCATAAGGGGAGATGAGATGGCTGAATGGGAACTCTTACTTTTCATTCTATATGCTCCCACGGTGTTTGAAGTGTTTACACTGAGCAGATGTTCACAAACTACCTTTGCACATTAAAAAGATGACTAGTGTTACGCAGGTATCACTCCTGTGTCAGTCCTTAGAGCCACTGAATGTGTGAACTGAAAGGAAACTTAGCATCATCTACTCTGGGAGTTTACAAATCAGTTTCCGTAGGGTTCCGAAGGCATACCCAAGTTTGGCATAAGTCACACTTAAATCCACTGCACCTTAACCTGTACTTGGAGAAGCTGTGTTCATGCGGTCTTCACACCAAACCTTCTCATTTAACTACAAATCCTCTGAGACTGCAAGATGCCCTATCAAAAACTATTACATGTGCAACCACTTATGTGTATGAATCAGGATTTTCTCACTGATGCGCATCCAATACAATACTCAGAATGCAATGTGATACTTAAGCCTTGGTGGTAAAGGTCACCCATAACCCTACCTTCAGAGGTTTATATTCATCAGAATAGCCTCGTGGTTCTCAACGACTGAATTTATAATAGGTAAATTTAGAAAATAAATCCATGCGAATAAAATGCTATTTCTTTCGTTTATGTTGAGGTCTGTAAGTGATTTTATTTTTTAGATTTCCGGAAGGAAAAAAAAAGTTTGAAAATCACAGCCCTAATCCAACCTGCTCATTTTTCAGATGAGGAAACTGAGCAGAAGTAAAAGTGAGTGACTGGCCAAGAACCCGGAGTTCACGGCTCAAAGCCGGCCACCCAAACCTCAGCCAGAGCTTGAACACTAAGTGTTCAATAATGACCTTCGTGTACTCCCAAGGGCTGAGCTCCTTTCCCCTGTGCTGTCTAATCTAATCTCTTAGCAACCCAGTGGAGTAGAGGTTGTGACACTGTCAGTGAGAAAAATGAGGTTCTGACATCAAAGAACTTTCCCAAGATCACATAGCTAACAGGTGAAGTAGCTCAGCCTCCAAAGAGAGACCTCTTCCATCTACATCACTGGGACCAGATCGTTTCAGGAAGGTGAGGAAGTGGGATGGTTTGTCTCTAGTTTGGGTCATAAATTCCTTGTGCCAGGTGCTACCTCTAACACTGCCATCTCCACAAAGCTACTGATAGAACATAGGGTCATATGAGAAAAGATGCTCACTAATTAGCCTTCCAAGCCATAACGATCTACCTGTCACCTGCTCTGTGTCTAGCTGGTGCTCAAGGCTTTAGACATATTTGAAAAGAAGTTGCCACTGTCATTATAAAAATATACTTGAGTGCTGCCTTAGGCAGGGTTCCTGGTATATAAAATATAAATGAATTTTATTTAACTTCTATAGAGTCTCACATTGCAGGAATTGCCAGTAAGACCAGAGAGTGAAGCTCTAAAAACAGGGATAGCCCAATGGAGCCCAAACAGGCAGAATGACATCCAATACCATGGCACAGCAACGATTGGGCCACAGATGCCACGCAGCACCCAACCCACCTTTGCGTGCAGCCCACCAAGCTGGCCAAGCCTAACGTACAGAAGCACATGGCTTATTCTCATTATCGTCAACAAAAGACACCATTTGCTGATACTGCGGCCCCTGAAGGAACTAGTTCTACACTGGACTCTGCTCTATTATAACTCTCTTCAGATTCAAGGGCTTAGACACAAGCATCTGGTTGACCCAGTGTATGTTACAAGCCCAACCTCAGTTGAGATCACATGCCCAAGCACTAACTGCCAGGAATCTGAGAAAGGAAACTTCTGCCCTGACTCTGGCTTCCACTGTGGGAACTAACAGGGGCATGCCTCCCTTTGTGTATTAGTTATCTATTGCTGTGTAACAAATCATCCCAAAACTTAGCGGCTTCAAACAAGAAACATGTGTTATCCTCCACGGGTTCTGAGAGTCGGGAATCTCGAAGCAGTTGGGTCATTCTGGCTCATGAAATTGCAGATAAGGTGTTAGCCAGGGCTATGATCTGAAAGCTTGACAGAGGCTAAAGAATGCACTTCCAAAGCAGTTCGCTCAGATGGCCAGCTAGCTATTGGCAGGAGGCCTCAGTTCCTCACCGCAAATTCTCCATCCAGCTGTTTGAGTGTGCTTATGACATGACAGCTGGCTTCCCCCAGAGCAAGGGATCCAAGAAAGGGCAAAGCAGAATCCACCATGTGTTTCAAGACATAGCCTCATAATCATAGGCAATCACTTCAGTGATATGCTACTGGTCACAACACAGAAGAGGTGACCTCAGAGCATGAAGATGGAGACAGGAATCATTGCCGGCTATTTTCAAGGCTAACTAGCGTATTTGGGTTTTATAAAAACAAGGAAAGGTGTTGAGAACACCTCCTAGGCAAAGGCTTGCCTTCTAGGCTGTTGGCACTCTAATGGAAGAAAATACTAACAACACATAAAATAATGTTATCTTGGTTTAATATAAATATGTGTCAGATTATATCTGCTCTGGGAGGCACAATATACCACTTTGAATTAGGTTATGTGAAAAAGGAGGTAGGATGGCCCTGAGGACAACTTTATAATTCTACTTGGACTTAGCCCTAGACATAACATTTGCATATGCAAATCTGAGGTCCAATAGAAAAATAAATATTTCCATTTTGAGTGTGCTCCTAGACGCTCTTTGTTCCCCCAGCAGCCGTACTCCCAGTAATTGGGGTAATCCATGACCTGCTGAGGGGTTCCAAATCTTTAGAATCAAGCTCATTAAAGTTCTGTTTTCATGATGTAGTTTTCTACATCTGATTGCAAATTAAAGGAAACAAATATCTCGAAAAGCTGGCCAGGCCCAAGGTACAGAAGCATAAAGCATATTCTCCTTCCTTTTTCCAAATTGCTTTTTCGGGAGGCATGAAAATACCCAGCCCAGCCTCTGCTGGACTTAACCCATTCGCTTGACGTGCATCCGTTCTTAGCTTTCTTCCCACTCTTCAATTCCCATTCCAGGACTTCCACTGTACCCCTTTATTCAAGTTGAGACTGCCTCCAAGCATTCCCAGAGAAGAAAGTACTAAACGGGGCTGGGAGGGCTTTTTATCCGTTTTTGTCTTCCTGTTCTAGGATCAGGAACCAACATCATCCTCATAATTCTGAGCCAAGTGCCTAAGAGAGGATGGATTCAGTTTTAAAAATCAGGGCATCTGGGGTCCCAGGTGAACTAGAGTTCACA
The DNA here is from genome assembly GCA_004023845.1 of Helogale parvula. Classification (NCBI taxonomy): domain Eukaryota; kingdom Metazoa; phylum Chordata; class Mammalia; order Carnivora; family Herpestidae; genus Helogale; species Helogale parvula. The sequence goes on along the minus strand of PJEM01010299.1, from coordinate 27,065 downwards.
ACATTCCTAGACTGCTCTAAGCAAGAAACAGAACACATCTTTGAGTTTCTCGGCAAACTAATGTGCATGTGACAAGAACTGTAATCAATAAGTAACTTGATAAAGTGGATACAAATTGACCCAGGAGAGGAGAGTAACATCCTATTAAGCAAATTCAGCCCAGACCACTTTCAATCAGGCATACCACACTGCAAAACTCAGAGACCTGAGTCTCTGTGGGAGAAGCTGGATCAATATTTTAAACCCAAACTCCTTAACGTTGGACTAACAACAAACCAGAAGAAAAAAAAAATTATTCCCTCTAAATTTAAAGACAGAAAAAAGGATGGGGAGAGCAGGAGAGGGGCAAGAAATATGTAGGTTGTAAGTTACACACAACTCCCAAGAAATAAATCTGTCTTTCCTGAACTAGACAAACGCTTAAATCCACCAGCCCGGCCGCAAATGATTCTTCATGAATACTGAAAGAGGAGAGGGAAATATTCAGGTCACAAATTTATCTGATTGAAAGTCAGGGTCTAAGTGAAGCCTGCAAAAGTTTGATTTCTTTTTCATTAATTTTGGGGGAGGAAGGAAAAGACTCTGAGATGCTGGGGCACACAGAGAAAGGAGGCATCGCAGGCTGCAATTTTTTTTTCAAATTGCATGAATACCATCATATAAATATTTTCATTTGTGCGGGAAGTGTGGTTCTGTGTAAAAGATCTCTCATGAATAAGTACCAGGCATTCAAGGCAGACCTCCACCGGAATGCCAGAAGCAGCTCCGCCGCCCTACCTGAGCGCCAGCCTCTTCTTACCTGTCCACAATAGCCAATCAAGGAAGCAATTCTCAAAATTATAGTCCGCTGAGAGAAGATATCAGCGCTTTCACTGGATTCTAACTTATGGGGACCGTCAAATGTCTCCTCATCTGAGGTCCAAACAAAGAGATGAAACGTGAGAAACAATGCCAGTCTGATAGCCAGGGTAAGTTATTTTACAGCCATTTCTCCTTCCGCCTGGCTCCCCTTGAAAAGAAATTACCAAATCAAAACCCACTTCTAGTTGTTCCATTTGCAACTTCATTTATTGTGGATTTATGAGAACCTACTATGTGTTAACCCCTGCAGGGTACATAGAAGAAAAAAATGTCTGAAACAGGTCCCTCCCTCAAGTTGTTCCAAACTGTCCATCATTTGGGTGAAGGAGAGGTAGCTGACGAGAGATGGGGACCAGGGAGGCAGCCCGCAAGCGGGTGGTGTTTGCAAATGCGGCTGAATGAAAATGGCAAAGGCTTCGAATTGAGAAATGAGGGTTCGAGGCCTGGCTGTGCCACTGAATTTGAACAAAGAGCTTAATTTGTTTGGTCCTCGGTTTCCCCATCCGTAAAATGGGGAGAAAAATGCCTGCATCCTTTGGTTTCCTAGATTAAATGAGATAATGTGTACAAACCACTAAGAAAGTGCCTTAAACCAAGTAGGTCCTGAGCAAATCCCAGCTACTTCCCCTGTGTGCAGCGCGGAAGATAAACCCACCAGCCCATCTGGCCTCATCAGCTCACCTGCCCCGTGCTGCAGAGCAGAGCAGAAAGAGAATCAGAGTGGGGAGAAACTGGATCCAACTCTGGAAGTATGACTGAGGCATTTCAAAAACTGAAATGGTAATGGGCATAGTTTTCAAAGCCATCCCTCCTCCCTTGTAACTGAACTAGACAGTCTGCTGATCCTTGGAGGAGGGGAGTGTCTCTGGAAGGAGCCCCTCACTCACCCAGATTCACTGAGCGAAGAATTGAGCTGGACACTTGCATGGATACAGGGTCAGTCGAGACAATGCCCTGCTCCCAAGAAGCCTATAAGTAAGTGAGGTGGAAAAAAGACTGTGCTATATTAAAAGTTATATGTCAGTTACAGTGTCTGCCATGGCCACTCCCCATCTAAGGGAACTCCCCCACCCCACCCCACCCACACACCCCATACTGTGTGATTTCCTCCACATTTAGCCAGGGGAGATGCAACCAAGAGTATTTGAACAAATGAGCCAATTCTTATATCTGGGCCAGACATATATGACATGGCCCAGATATAAGAACAGACTCTGAGCCCATCTGATACTTGCTCAGAAATGTCAACTGATAGAGGCCCTTCGTAGTGGGACCTAAAGCTGAAAAGTTGTAACCTATAGAATAGTGTCGAGATGGACCATGTACAAGGTCAAGTTGGGAAATTGTAAGAAGAATGAGCAAGAAGGCAGGCAGGGTGGGGGGGGGGGGGTCAGGAGGGGCAGGTTGTATCTGTCAATCTACCTATCAAGGTCCTGGCAGGAAAAGGACTGTCCTCTCACACTGAGTAATTTGAGAAAGGTGGGATAAGGAGATTGTCTTCCAAGCTAGGGCCAGGGTTGAGGGAATTAACAAGGAATAGCGCAGTACCCCAGAGTCTGCGGCCCTGAGGCCTGAGTCATCCCACCAAGAGAGGGGAGCTGAATGGAAGAGACTGCCTCAGGCAGAGGTTGAGGCCAGCCTGGAAGGAAAGGAGCCAGGGAATAAGTCCTCACCTTCACCCTCCTCCCGCCCCCTATTCCCCTACACTGCCTCAGTTAGCCAAACCAAACCAGAGTTGGTGGATTGTCCATTTAGTATAGAGAGAAAGTGTCCCCTTGTGACACACTTTGCCTCAAATGGTATCAAAACCGAATTTGTGTTGTGGTAGCTGGTCCTTACAGCCGGAGTTGTTGGAAGGCCCTCACCTGACTTTGCTGCAGGCTCCTTTCTCACCAAGGGACCATGGGACCTGTTTGAATGAATGGGGAGCAGACCTATGGAGGGTGCTAGGGGTGTGTGTGTGTGTAGGAATGTTGGTTGGTTGTTTGTTTGAGAGAGGGAGAAATAGAAAGAGAGAGAATCTTAAGCAGACTCCACACTCAGTGTGGAGCCCAATGCAGGACTCTACCCCACAACCTTGGGACCAAGATCTGAGCTGAAATCAAAAGTCAAACACTCAACTTACTGAGCCACCCAGGCACCTTGGAGAGTGCCAGTTTTTTTAAATGTTTTTTTTATTTATTTTTGAGAGACAGAGAGAGATGGCACAAGCAGGGGAGAGTCAGAGAGAGGAGATACAGAATCTGAATTAGCCTCCAGGCTCTGAGCTAGCTGTCAGCACAGAGCCCAACTCAGAGCTCGAACCCACGAATCATGAGATCATGATCTGAGGTGAAGCTGAACGCTTAACTGACTGAGCCACCCAGGCACCTGGGAGCGTGCCAGTTTTGATCCTTAACTGGCATTACCATTCTGTTCTGACACCCTCTTACTAAATTTTTTTAAAAACACCTTGACTTTTCCAAGAACAGCTCAGTGGGTTTGTTCCCTGTGTGTGTTCATTTGCCTGACATGTTAACAAACTCAGTTTCTGTTTTAGCTCTACCGGCCATGGTTCTACATGGTTCAGCCTCCCTGGGCACAGGGCAGGGTAGGGAGGGGTGAAAGGGAGATCTAGAGGGTAAACAAACCTATTCAAAGTGGATGTTGGGGGAAAAGGGTCAGTAGAGAAAGAAACTGAAGGAGTAAACAAGCAGGAAGGAACAGGGTCCCTGAAATAATGAAACGTACTTCCATCCATTGCCAAGTTCATAAACTCTTATGTTCCCCAAAGCCACCTTTGGGGCTTTAGGTCCAATCCCCAACCCTGCTCTTCCTGAGGCCGACTCTTTGGCTCTGTCTGGATTCCCATGCAATTGTTCTCTTAAGTACCATGATGCTAATATAGGTTGGCCACCTTGACTGCATGTCTTGAGTTTCCCATTTAGGCACTAATCTCCTTGCCTGTGGTCTTTCTCCAACTCCTCCCAGGGACTCAGTGGGCCACCATTTGAGAGGTTAAATGTAGGACCTCCAACAGTGAGGATGCCTCATGCCCACTGAAGTCATCAAGGAGGGGGGGTGGCACAGCTCCCTACCCCTTCACACTCGGTCTTCAGTCTCCCAGAAATTTCCATACCAGGCTGAACAGATATTTAGGAGATTCTTTATTGAAACGTTAGGACAGATTACAAAGAAGGAATGATTACGTAGCAGAAGACCAGCTAATGTTCTTGATAACCTAATCTTTCCCCAGAGTCATCCAAAAGGAAATGCAGTATGGCTTCTTCTCAGCTCCATCCGGGTAGCCAAACACAGGAGGAAAAGGAGCCTACTTCACTTTTAATGGTTGCCCCTTGGTCACCGTAATAGATCCATCTAGAAAGGTCAGAATTAAATGTTGTTCTCCTGCCAAGGAGAAGGATAGGGAATGGAGAGGGTGTGGTCAGCCTCCTCTAGTTATACTTCTAAGAAGGTCCAGAGTGTGTGGGCGACCCAAGAGAAGTTTGGCTCTTGCAACCAAAAACCAAGGAGAGATCACTGAGGCTTAGTGGGGTCCAGCCAAAAACAGCACTAAATCCGTCCTCTTCAATCAACATCGGCACCCAGGCAGCAAGGCGAAAAAGGCAGGGTGGGTCAGTAACACGGTACGGTCAGCTGAGGACTGAGGGCAAGGAGGAGTTAATTTAAGTAGACACATGCGATATTTAATCTGCAATTGGAAATTCTGCAGCCAAAACATGTGGAAAGCAGCTCTGTGAGCAATATTTTACAGTTTTCATCAAAGAAACTGCTGCCTGCCTCTCTTGGGCTCATTTCCCAAGAGAGAGGAAAGGAAAAGCATGCAGGGATACCCTCTGTGTCCTTGACTCGGGTGTGTGTGTGTGTGTGTGTGTGTGTGTGCACGAACACGCATGTGTGTTTGGGGGCATATGGGGCATGTCTTCCAAAGAAGACAGTCCCAAGAGAGGACGCATCCAAACCATGTTGAAGAATGAAAAGGAATGCCAGGAAGGGGGTGTTGGCACTGGGGTGGGTACTACTGTTCCCTGGGGGACCTTCTCAAAGATATTATAACCCTACCATGAGCAATAACATCGCCTACCCAAAGCCAACTTCACTCAAGATGGGTCTCACACAGGAGCAAAGCAGGGAGTCATCTAGAGGCCAACCAAGGGCCCAATTGCTCCCCTAAATTTCACCTCCTCCACTAACTTCCATAGTGCCCCCAAACTCCCCAGTAGGAGATTCACCTCTGTCCACAGACACCCCTCTGCTCCAATGTAAATTTCACTCCTACAAGTCTGTATGAGTGGTTCTCAAACTTCAGCACAAATCTGCTGCAGGGCTTGTGGAATCATGAGGTGCTGGGCCCCAACCCTAGAGTCTCTGCCTCAGTAGATCTGGAGTGGTGCCCGGGACTCTGCATTTCTACAAGTTCCTTGGTGATGTTGCCTCTGCCGGTCCAGAGACCACTTGTCAAGAACCGCTGGCCTGCCCTGAGAGACGCTCCCAGTTTCATCCAACTGCTGTGGGAGCTGTAACATTTGACAGGAAGGTGAAAGGCAGGAAAGGTGTACTGGGGAGAGGTGCACCGCCCAGCAGGGAGCCCCTCCCCCGGACCACCGGCCTGTGCCAGCAAATCCTGGGGTGGGGGATGGGGGCCTCGTGCCTTTCCTTCAGGAGGGCACACAGCCAGGCCCCTCCAAGACGGGAGGGCAATCTACAGTTGCCGTCTGAAGTCTCACCCTTGGCACGGGTGGAGCACCCCGTGGTGGGGCTCTGGGCCCACTGGGTCCTTCCCTTTTGTGTTTACTGTTCATGTCCAAAGCTGCTTCTCCACACTCAGCCCTGTTTACCCGAACACCGCAAATGAGGGGCCCTGCATGTGACTTTGAGACATCTGTTTTCTCTTTGCAAGTTCTCATTCTGATTCCTCTCTCCACCCGCCCCCTCCTTGTCTTTCTCTATCACAATGCAGTTTCCCAGAAATAGAATTCTGACAAGCTCCAGGAAAATCCGAAGGGTCCACTCGGTTTAAACTACAATTGAAAATCTTCCTGCTTCCACTCTGAAAAGGAGAGCACGTGTTTTTCGGAACTGGAGACAAAAGGGCCCCCCCCCTCCCCCCAATCACACAGTTCTGCAGGATTGTTTCAGGACTGCAATTAGAAAGGGCTCTTTGGATGTTAAAAACGGACTTCTAAATAATACATGTGGTTGGTTTTTTTTCTTAAGAGAGAATAGCTTACAAAGTTCCTGTTACTTACTCCTCTGCATATTAAGGAATTCTTTTTATCTATCAAAAGTATTCTGTGAATCAGGCCAGGAGCAAGGATAGAAATTTAGGAGATTGAGGGATAATCGGCTGACCAGCGAAAGATATCAATCCTAGTCTGATACCAATACAGAAAAGGCAGCATTGCTCTAGGTACTGAGGCTAAAATGCCTAATGCAAAAGACTGTGGCCTAAAGGAGTAGTGGAATGGCCTGGAAAAGAGATGGCCAAAGATGTTCCTGCTTTAACTCTGCGGCTTCTTGGATGCAATTTTGTTTTGAGGAGCTCTTTAAGGAGACTGCTAAACTGTGAGTCCACACTCCCTGGCCCCCATCCTCACACCCCGCAGAGCTCCTCTGTGACCCAGTGGTCAGCTTGTCCCTGCTTACACATCTGCAGGGATTTCCCTCGGCAGCCCCTTTTCCCCCCAATCACCAAGTTAGTCTCGTTCATAGCAGAGGGAGCGCGTGCACACAAGCGCGCGCTCCCACACGCACACCAGCTATCTTTGCCCGCTAAGCTGCAGTCATCATGAGATGTGTTCAAATAACAAAACCACTGTTCTGTGTATTTCTTGGCATTTACAGCAACACCTTGTCAGGTTTCTCCAACCCCATAAATACTCTGTCACAAAGGTCCCCCTTTATAGCCCAATGTGGAGGAGCTCAGCCACCTGCTTGCGGGATTCAACCGTTTTCACTTATCTTCCGCTTTGTTTTATGGGAAGGGATTAGGCCTGGATTTCCGCAGGTGCCCAGGTTTCATTCTACTGCCTGTCAGTTTTTCCATCTCCGGCCACATGTGTAGGCTGATAAGCAGAGCGCAGACACTCATCCTGCCTAAAGGATGGGTCCTTGTCAGCGAACTTTAACCTCCTTGGTGTTGCCCATATTATGAAGCACATCTTTCAACTCTCTTGAGAATAAGCTGAATAAAGAAAAAAAGAAGAAAAGAAAAAAGAAAAAGCCTGCTCCAGAATGATGTCGTCAATTGTTAAAATTCAAGAAAGCACAAGGGCTGTGGAATCCTCAGCCCCAAAGGACACTTCGTCAGTGGATGGTTCTTGGCTTCTCAGTGCACAGAATAGCTGCACACACTTTTGGAAAAACAAGGAGATTCTGAAACAGGAATCGTGTCTTTGAAGCAGGAAGAGAAGAGTTCAAATCTGCCACCTGGGTGCAAGGCAGGTGTGCCGGTGGGAAGGGAGAGTTTGACAACAGCTCGCAGAGTGGTTCTTGAAATATGGTGCCCAGAGCAGCAGCAGCAGCTCAGTCAGTTGAGTGTCCAACTTCAGCTCAGGTCATGATCTCGCAGTTCGTGGGTTCGAGCCCCACATCAGGCTCTGTGCCGACAGCTCAGAGCCTGGAGCCTGCTTCGGATTCTGTGTGTGTCTCTCTCTGCCCCTTTCCTACTCACCTTCTGACTGTCTGTCTGTCTGTCTCTCTCTCTCTCTCTCAAAAATAAACATTAAAAAAAATAAGAAAGAAAGAAATGTACACTCTCAGCCCCACCTCAGACCTGTTCATCAGAAGCCACATTTCATAACCTCCCCTGGTGACTGGGAGGCGCATCAAAGTTGGAGGCGCACGGGCTTAGTGGTCGGCGTCAGGGGGCACATGTGTAACTGGCAGCCTGCTGGCATAACAGGGCAGAGCCCTCCTGGTTCTAGACCAGCTGGCAATCTGGGACAGTCACTTTCCTGCTTGGGGCAGCTGTAGAAGTCCCTTGGTTTCCCAACCTGACTCCACATTGGAATCATTTGAAAATTCAGCCCAGGCCCCACTTCCTGAGATTCTGATATCATGAGTATGGGGTGCACCCTGAGAGTCAGGATTTGCTAAAGTTCCCCAGGTGATGCTAGTATGCGGCTAAGGTTGAAAACCAGAGCACTTGACGGCTGTTAAGGTCTTGCTAGCTCTAAAACCCAATTATCTGGCCAATTCTATGGCCCTGGATAAGTATTAGAGGTTAAAAAAATTAAACTAAAAAAATTTTAACCGAAAGCTAGGATTCACCCAAAGTCTTGATTTATTTTATTATATCCCTGACTTAACTAGGTTTAAGAATAATAATTATTGAAAGCTCTGATTAATTAGTTTCGAGTTAATCGAAGGCTGACTCTAATGTATTTCTTTTAGTGGATTTTGTACTTCATGTGGGAAGTTTCACAGCATGGATTCTAGTTCTCAACAGATCTCCACTGTTAAATTTTATTTAAGCAAGTTGATGCAAGTTGATGACTTGCCTATCTATTTTTTTGCTTTGAAGTTAAGTTATAAATGTATAGTGAGTTCTATCCTCTAATACCAACTTAGGATCTTTTTCAAATCCACATGTTCATTGAAGTTAGGGGAAGATATTTAAAAATAAAGATGAACTGTTTTCAGTCTCCCTTCTGAACCACTGCCTTGCATTTCATCCCTTCCTATGTGGATTTCTTGCTGTTTTATTTGGGGGACAGACACTATGGTTTTAGTTTCCGTTGACTGACCTATTTAGCTTCCGCACTTTGGATAAGTGTGGCTAGGTGAATCAATTTATATCGTTTCCTCTGAGTTGTCCCTCCTAGTGACAAGCAGAAAATTAAAATTTGCAAGCCATTAGCTGTTAAGATGGTACATGAGATTTTAAGAGTTGTTAGGGGGCAAGAAGGAAAGGAAAACTCAACTGGCCAGATTAGGAGTTTTTTGTGTCTTTTTGGGTTTTGGTTTTTGGTTCTTTCAAAAAAAAAAGAGCTCTATATAGAAATGGTGTGTTTTTAAGAGGCTTTTAATAGGAGAGCCTTGGGCAAAACTGAAAACCTATCTGTGTAGCCATTAGGAACCAGCAGCCCCTTTTAATTTCTCTTTTAGAACCTCCCCCAGTTTTGGAGGGCTGCTCTCTCTTGAACACCTGTTTCATCCTTCTCTGTGTAAGGACCAGATTTTTCTGATTCTCCACACTCATAAGATGGTGACCCACCGCTTTTGAGTTTATAACGCTCAAGGACCAGCAAATGGCCTCTAACTAACATGAGTCTTTTGGTCACAGCTCTGAAAACCCACGAGACAGCATGCGATGGCCCAGTGCAGGTTATATCCGCACTCATTTCAGTCTGTGGCCACCAATGAGTAGAAAGACAGTCACTACAAACATGGCTGCCATCATTTACTATGTTGGGGAACAAGAATCAAAGCTCAGAGAAAGGGGAACATCAGGAACTGGACAGATTCCCCAAAAGGAATTTTCAACCATTACCCCCTTATTCAAATAATAGAGTTTCAGCAGCGGGTTCTCTGAGCCCCGCCATTATTCCTCAAGTCGGGTTTTTGTCGGGTCTGTCAGAGACATCGTCCCCACCCAACCCCTCCCACGCCCCACTGAGCAGTGCTGGAGGCAACAGATGATTCTGTGCGCTGTATCTTCTCAAGCATGACTCACAGGACGAAGACTGAGAGTTATCCCCAATATCTATTTCTTCTTCTCCTATAAAATTAGAACTTGTGTTTAGGCAGATGGCCAGCCAGAATAATGAAGGGAGTCTTAGGCTCCCTTAGCATTTGATTTACCGTTACCAGGTATGACCATTTGACTAAGTTCTGGCCAACAGGATCTGACCAAAAATGGTAAGTACAACTTCTAAGCCGTGCCCACAGGGGCTTTCTCTCTCCTCGCCCTTCTTCCTCCATCCTGCTGCTGAGAACATGAGCATGGCAGCCAGGCATCTTGGATGGTGAGGATCAGGGAACACTCTAAGGTTGGCAGAGCAACAACATAGATGGAGCCTGAGGCACTGGTGACATCAGAGAACAGAGCCACCGTATATCAGCTTGACCATTTACGTGAGAGATACATACAGGACTACCTTGTTTAAACCACTTGTATTTTTTATGTCAGTCACACGCAACTAAAACTATGTCCTGACTAATACTGCTTGTACAACCATAAAGTTCCAGAACTTTCATGTTATAATTTAGAAATTATCCAGCCCAACCCTTCATAGCACAAATGAGGAGTTAGTGACTAAGAAGAAACAGTGAGTGCCTCATTGCACATCTGGGACTCAACCTAGGTTTTTTTGTTTTTTTGTTTTAATTTAAATCCAAGTTAGTTAACATATAGTGTAATAATGGTTTCAGGAGTAGAATTTAGAGACTCATCACTTACATATAACACCCAGTGCTCATCCCAGCAAGTGCCCTCCTTAATGCCCATCACCCATTTAGCCCATCCCCCCCATTCAACACCCAACCAGTAAGCCTCGGTCAGTTTGTTATCTATATTTAAAAGTCGATTATATTTTGTCCCCCTCCTTGTTTTAATATTATTTTTGCTTCCCTTCCCTCATGTTCATCTGCTTTGTTTCTTAAAATCCAGATATAAGTGAAATCATATATTTGTCTTTCACTGACTTATTTCACTTAACATAATAGCTTCCAGTTCCATCCATGGTGTTGCCAATGAAAAGATTTTATTCTTTCTGATTGCCGAGTAATATTCCATTGTATACACATACCACATCTTCTTTATCCATTGGTCAGTCGATGGACATTTTCAACCCAGGTTTTCTGACCCCTCCTCATTCTACTTCCAGCCCCAGAACCTTTTCAATCCAACTCCATTAATCTTCTCCACTAAGAAGATAGTGAATATTCTCCAAAGTATGATCAAATTTGGTTTTTTAAACCTTTTTCCTACATACAATGATGTGTTCGTGAAACAAGAGCAATCCCCTTTTTTAAAAGGAACAAAGAGTTCCGTTCTGGCTCTGCCTGCTTTTATTTCCTTACAGCTCGTACTTTGAATCATCGCTGTATCTGCACTCCCTCAAAGTCAGATCCAGCATAAGGCAGGTGCCATGGGACATTCATCTGGAAGACACCAAATCTCCCCAGGTCTTCCATTCCTCCTTTGAAAAATAAAATTAGACAAACCCATTGGCCTCTGAAATGCTGAAGTTCTGTTAAGGTTATGGGCTCTCCAGTCTGATCCAGATAAAAATGTGATTCCCTTGGAAACCACTTCCCACTTTCAAAGGACAAAACTAAGCTTTGGACCATGAAGGCTTCAAGCACTATGCATGCCGTGCTCCCCACTGCCCCCTGCTGGGTGCACCGGAGCTGGCATAATGGTAGGTGGAGCGACAGGACCAGTTGCTCACAATCAGCCCTTGTTGTGCTAACCTGCTAGTTACCCTTTCCCTTTTGTGGAATGGATAGAGGCAGCCGTGATTCCCTGTGCCCGAGTGCATCTTGGAAATTGGGACCTTCGAGAGCAAAGGCAGACAGGGAAGGTTGATGGTGATTCCGCTCTTGCACTTCCCTCCAGTCAGCCCTTCTGGGTGTTTATGAGAAGAGAACCTGGGTTTGGAATTCCCATCATCACCCATTTTGTGAGGAAGGAAAGGCACATATAGACCCCCCAAACTCGCACAATCTGATCCTACCCCACCTGAGACCCATTGTTTGCTTTTGGAAAGAGAACACTAAATACATGAGGTGATGAAATCAGGAGAAAGCTGGAAAGGACCCCAAAAAGGTGTTTGCCTCAATCAACACATAAGAGATCGAAGAGTATAGGAAGAAAATCAAACCAGAACTCGACAGTATCCATATAGTCGTCTACTTCTTGTCTTTAAAATAATAATTTAAAATAACAGTTACTACTCTAAAATTAAATTTGGGGTCTTTTTTTTTTTTTTACTTCTTTGCTGCTCACACTTTAACTCCTCAATAGAGTGTCATGTCACTTGCTACGTATGTAGGCTCCACGGCCCCTTAGCAAGGGAATTGCAGCCAAAGTACCAGGAGTCTGGGACAGACACTGATCACACCTCCACCAGGGAGAATTTATGGAGCCTTTAAGGGGGGGTTCTGATCTCTCATTCAGAGCTGGGGAGGCAGGAGGAATAGCCTGTGAGGCTTGCAGGTGTGCTCTCTCTCTCTCTCGCTCGCCCTCGCTCGCTCTCTCTCTCTCTTGCTCTTGTACAGAAGCAGCTTCTGGATTAAGCCACCATAGAGAGCTAAACCAGGGGCTCGTGAGGTCTGGTATACTTCTGGCCTCAGGATGTTTCGTCTTCCCCCATTTGTCTGCTAGGCCCTAGGGAAACATGAATATTTATATGGTGGACACAGAGGACAAGCGTAAAGGCCAGAACGCTACCCAAAGCCCAAGCCCAAGGCTGTCTCCTTGGAATCACAAGATACCAGGCTCTGCGGAAGGGAAAACAGAAGGGTCTTTCCAGGACAAACATCTCCAAGCTGAGGATGAAGGTCTCCAAGGTAACCTGATTTCTCCTGATCACGAGATTGCTCCTGCTCCTGATTTCTCTGGAACATGACCATGCTTCTCTTTCCAAACACCAGGCTGGCTGGTCACTCTCCAGGGAGCTGAATCGAGGAGGGAATCAAGTCCGGGGACACTTACCACACATTAACTCAGTTAATCCTCACAGCCGCTTGAGAGTTATGCATGATTGTTATCCGCGTTTTACAGATTTGGAGAGAGTAAGTGAATTATCCAAGATCATATGATCAGTCGGTGGTGAAGTCGGGATTCTAGCCCAGATCTGAGCTTGGCATGAACCTAGAAGACCTGCTGGACCAAAGCTGCTCACGGTGAGGCCAGTATGCGGGCCTGGACTCTAGTGTGCACCAACATGCTCTGTTCCTGAAGCAACGTTCTGTGGGAGTGTCCCCTAAGAAGACAACGGGGACCGCCTGTCACCCTCCACATAGGAACTGCTTTTCTTCCAACACCTCTGCTACCCTGTGGTTCACATTCTGGGAAATTCTTAATCAGGATAATGATTTTTTTCTTCTAGGTTCCTGTTTTGAATGCTCTCCATTTTAAAGAACACAGATTCCTGGTCTAAGAACTATTAGATGTTTCTATCATTGGGTTTCTATATGTATCTCTGAAGACCTTAAAAATCCAAAGATGAGGGGCACCTGGATGGCTCAGTCAGTTAAGCATCCAACTCCTGATTTCAGCTCAGGTGGTGACCTCATGGTTCGTGAGTCCCAGTCCTGAGTCGGGCTCTGTGCTGACAGCGCGGAGCCTGTTTGGGATTCTCTCTCTCTCTCCCTCTCTGCCCCTCCCCTTATCTCTCTTTCTCCCTCCCTCTCTCTTTAAAGGAAATAAATAATTATTTTTTATTTTAAAAAATCCAAAGTTGAATTGATGACACTGTCTTTCTCTTTTGTCACATGGAATTTCTCTAAAATGAGCCATCATTTCTATGCCTCATAGATTCTCAGTCTTGCCCTTAAAAAAAAATAAATGCAAGACCCCCTTTGCAAAGGGCCGCTTGAGTTTGAAAACTATGCCAGGGAGATTTCTATGTTCTCATGCTGGATGAGGACTCGGGTCTACTGAGCCAGTCCAGGCCTGCATTTATACCAGCAGGCAGCAGGGAGGTGAGGAGGGGGAGGCCGGGGCGCAGCCCCCACCTTTACACTCCTGCTCCAGCCCCCGGCCCCTGTTCCAATAGTTGACACCAACTGCAAATTACTGTGAATTATAATCTCTCCCACGTAAGAAACTGTCTTTAAGAAAAACGATTATTCTTTATCCACTCGAGATGACCACTTCAAATTTCAAAGTTAATGGGTTAAAGAATGCTAAGGAGGCAAACACAATCATCAGACAATGGTAATTAAACCAGAATCGAATTGCTAATTAAGAGTAGACCCAGGAAAACAAAACTTGCTTCAGGCAAATTGAAACCTATAGGGGTTAGAAGTGGAACTCTTGGCATTTAGCCTTTCAACTTGCAGGTCAGGAGACAATTTTGGGACAGTGACTACCCAGGACCAGCAGCTTCCAGGACCCCATCAACTACAGCCAGATTCTAACCCCTCCATCGGGGCAACGTTTTAAATCATGCAGATAACCACATACTCCAATAGCCTCCGCTTCCATAAATTCAACCCTACCAAGTATTTGTGAACACTGAATTCTGAAAATCATGTCCTAAATAAAAATTTTACAAGCAGCCACCTCTTCTTTAAACTCGGCCATGGACCATAAAAAAATTATGAAGTTACGTCTCTCCAAAATGTGCACAGTCTCCGGGGCCGAGGGAGCCTCAGCAGATGAAAGAGGAAGGCGTGTGGCCCCTGGAGGCCCAAGCAGCTCTCGCCTCAGCTGGGAGATGCCTCTACATCTTGGGACTCCTGCAGCTTTGCCCTTAAAATGAAAACTGAGATGCCTGCCTCACCGTCCCAAGGATGCTGCTTAAAGTCCCAATGTAGAAGTCCTTCGAGAACTCAATAATACCATTAAAACATTTGTATATCACTTTGTTGTTCCATAGATTTAATCATCTCATTTGATTCTTCAAACTAGGTCTGTAATGTGGCAAATAAGTTCAGACAGCCCCAAAAGATTCATTCCCAAGTCACAGGGCTAGCCGACGGCTGAAGCAGAACTCACACTCGGGTCTTCTGGCTCCAAGTCTGTTGGTCTGCACACTCAGTGATGCACTGCTTTCACCACAGAAACCTCAAAAGTGCGCGTATGTTATTAAGAGAGCTGAACTATTGTAGTTATGCTAACATACGTTCAATGCTATGGGCATATGCTAAAGGTAAGTTACATGCCATCCCAGAATTTGACTGGTCAAGGCATGGACCCTCATATCAAGGAAATATGAAAATATAGTACTTTCACAACACCTTCGAACATTTATTGGGACGTAGACATGGCGTCGGTAGGTAGCATCCTTGCTTTTGTTCATTCTAAAAATTAGCACGCCCTTCCTGAAGATCTCTTACACATCTATTTACAAGTAGCTATGAATTCAAATCAGATGGCAATCTGGGATCCAGCTGGAGCTTCTCCAGCTCGCGAAAATCTCCACAAACCCCCCAAGGTGTTAAATTACTACCTCCATCCTCTGCTCAGAACCTCAAACAGGGTCACCTTCTAATCAAGAAAAATTAATGACTAGCAACATATTTTTCTTTTCCTCTTAATTAGAGTCATTCTACCCTGGCAGTAATGCTCAGACTGAAACCATGCTGATGGCAAAGTTTTAATTTAGAGGAAAAGAACAAGCCATCAAAAGTAACCAGCCCAGGGGCACCTGGTTGTTCAGTTGATTAAGCATCCGACTTCAGGTCAGGTCATGGTCTCACAGTTCGTGGGTTCGAGCCCCGCATTGGGCTCTGTGCTGACAGCGCCTGCTTCGGATTCTGTGTCTGTGTGTGTCTCTCTCTTTCTCTTTCTCTCTCTCTCTCAAAAATAAGTAAATGCTTTAAAAAAATTTCTTTGAATAACTAGGCCATGCTATGCCTGGTGAACCGCTAGTGGAGACAGCAGGCCTGCGGCCAATACCATGAAACCAATGGGGCTCAGCGGCAGGGACCCTCACATAGCCAGCCCCTCCCAAGGCCCAGAGTCACAGTGCGCATGGTCATAGGTGTTTGCAAAATTTTGAGAAGAAAGACATTTTAACCACAACTGGTTTAGATTAATCTCCTGCCACTCGAAATTTCCCTCAGCCATACTTCCCCCCAGATTAGATGGCACTGGAGTGGTGGGTGGCATTTTGGGCATCCAGACAAGGGACAGTGTGGAATTCACTCCGTTTGGGTTTAGCGACCCATTTGTCCATACCCCTCAGTCATTTCCATGTAGAGGTAAGTTGGAGCTGGCTGTTCTGGTATCGAGAGAGCTTTCCTGAATTCTCCTCCTGCCCACAGGGCCCACTGACCCAACCCACAGAGGGTAAGGGCCCGAGATCACATCGCAGTATGTTGCCCATACTGACAAAGTACTGTAACCCCTCAGAGCCTCAATGTCTCATTTGTAGAATGGGGATATAACATCGCCTGTCTCCAAGACTGACATGATTTATTAACATCAATTATTATTGGGGCACCTGCGTGACTCAGTCAGTTAAGTATCTGACTCCTGATTTCAGCTCAGGTCTTGAACTCACGATTTGTGGGATAGAGCTCCACATCAAGCTCTGTGCTGATGGCATGGAGCCTGCTTGGGATTCTCTCTCCCTTTCACTCTGCCCTTCCCTGCTTGCTCTCTCTCATGCATGCATGCAAAACAAATAAATATTTTTTAAAAAGTTTCTCTAAAATTAATTATTATTAACACTAGCGTTCCTCTATATCAGACATGGTGTTCCATGCTTAACATCCATTATCTCAATGAAGCCCAGGCTTAGAGAAGTTAAGTAATTTATCAAAGGTCACACAGCCAACAAACTGAGGAACCATGAGAATAATGTGAAGAGTCTTTGAACCACCATGCTATGCAGGGGCTCAGCCTAGATGCTCAGTATTACCACTAATGCTTAACATTTAAGGGAATGTGGGCCAAGACCAGGCACTCACAGGAGAATGATGGCAGTCAAGGTCATGTGGGAGGTTGGGCTGGGGGGTGGGGGTTGGGGGGGGGGGGCTGTACAAAACAGATAGAAGACCTAGGCTCTAGTCTGAAGGCAGGAGAAGGATCATAACCTGCAGGGAAACATCAACAAAAACAGCTACCATGTGCCAACTGCATGCAAGGCACATCCCATGTATTTAAATCGAGATCCCTCTGATATATATTAAACCACCAAAAAAAAATGCTTGAAAATAAAACTAATAATATTCAAGGCTGGCAACATTTTGCCCACCTGCTACATTCATTTATTCATGTCAGGTATGTAAATTGCTACACTCTTAGAAAGCAATTTGACAACATATATCAGAAACCATGAAGATATTCATACCCTTTGACACATTAATCCCACTGCTGGAAATGTATCCTAAAGAAATCTTTGAAAGAAGGCAAAAGATCCATTTACACAAAGGTATTCGCTACAATGATATTTGTGATCCCCAGACTCTGGAAGCCTCTGAAATGACCACAGAGGGGAATTGATAGGTAAATGACAGCACTCCACCTTGATGAAATAACATGCGCTCATTAAAATGATTCATGGGGTCTTTGCAGAACATGGGCAGGCACATCACATGTGCAAGAGATGCGACGGAAGTTACGTTATTTTTCTAACTATGGGTCTGTTCGGATAATGGCAGGAAGGACAACCAGACAATTCCCTCAGGGAGAAGTGTTGTGGGAGATTTCATTCTTACAGCTTTTTAAAAAATATTTTTTAATGTTTATTTATTTTTGAGAGTGAGACAGAGTGAGAGTGGGGGGAGGGGCAAAGAGAGAGGGAGACACAGAATCTGAAGCAGGCTCCAGGCTCCGAACTGTCAGCACAGAATCCCATGTGAGGCTGGAACCCACAAACCGTGAGATCATGACCTGAACCACAGTCAGACATTTAACCGACTGAGCCACCCAGGCGCCCCCTCCCCACACACACACACTTGGAGTGTTCTCATAGTGGTGTTAAATGAAAGCCAGGGGGAAACAGCCCACAAAGCCCAGTGCAGGTGAGAGCAGCTGTCAGAGGGCTGGAGGACAGAGCCGATGGAGGACTATGGACAATTCCAGCAAACAGCTCAGCCCTGGTCCACCAGCCAAACCAGGACTCTGGCCTCCCCACCCTCCCAATCAGCAGCACCCAAATTGCTCTGAGTCTCAGTTTCTTTAACTATACCATTGTACTTAAATGTACTATTACCTTTGGATTGGGGGGGGGGGCAACCTCACAGTGTTATGGGGCGTGAAGGGTCCATTCAGGTAATACTGTTTCGCTTCATTTAAGAACACCTGTCTAGCATCTGTCCAAAGACATCAGAGAACCGATGGTAGGGCTCTGGCCTTCCATTCCAGGTCCTGGGCTGCAACAGGTTTACCGGCTGGCGCCTAAGTCTCTAGCTCTAAGTGCTCATGTGCAGTGGGCTGCCCGCCTCACTAGCATCGCAAAGCACAGGTCCAAGTTAAGTCACTTACTGTGGGGGGTACCTCTGTGTGCTGTTACTCTCTCCAGTGTATCTTTCCCGACATGCTGAACACCCGCCCTCTTCAGGACCTCGATTCTCCCTCTTGAGCCACCACTAAAAGGAGAAAATATCATTCTCCTGCCCAGTTACCTGACTTGCACCACCGCGGGTTCAGGAACCGCCTGGAACCAGCCCTGTCTCCACCCAGGAACATTATCACTGTGAGCTGAGCCCCCCAAACGCAGAGCCTCATCTCTTCTCAGTCCCGCCCCCTCTAGCATCCCCAAAGCCAGGGATGGAGTAAGGGCTTTGAGCAGAATGGCCTTCCCTATTTACTGCCCGGTACATGCCAGCCATGCTTCAGGCCCAGCTCAGACAGACCCTAGAGTGTTACCTGTCATCCTTCACATTTGGAGGACACAATTCTTTCTTGTAACAGGTGTCCTGTGCAATGGAGAATGGGTACAGCCTCCCTCTATCCATTAGACACCAGGAGTATCCCTCCCAAAAATGTCCCCAGACATTGCCAAATATCCCCTAGGAGACAAATCACCCACTGCCTCCTCCTCCCCATTGCAGAAATATTTCCTTTCCCATCTATTCACCTGTACGATATAAAGCTATACTATATAGATATCTCCCTCTTACCCTTGTCATTTCATACTATGGCTAATTCTCTACCTGTCTCTCGCTGCGGTGGTAGACCTTAGTGTCTCCAAGGCACAGGCTGTATCCTGAGCAGTGGTCCATCCCCAGCACCCCACACAGAGCATGGCACAGAGCAGGTGCATAGCAAGACTGCAGAGTCCAGTGATGGCTTAGTGGATCCCAGGACGTGTCAGAGACAAATAGAGATGACCCTGACCCAGAGTTGTAATACTTTGTTCACCCCCAAAGTGAGGTGGAAAAACTGGATGGTACGTGCATCTATTCATAAGGGGGGAAAAAACTAGACTCTATTCTTTTTGCTGACAGAGATGTTCAAGAAAGTTTGGAGTTGTGTTGGGGATTACTTTCAATAAGTTTCTAGTTTGAGATCTTGCTAACCTATACCCCTGGGGACTAAACTGCATATTCCAAGAGAAAGGACTAGAACGAATACTCCCAAAGCCTCAAGGCATTGATTTACACTTGGCGAAACTCTCCCCAAATCTCATCTGATGTTACTTACAATAAGATGTTCCGTGACTTCCCAATGGAAAAACTAACAAGCGAAAATGTGTTTACCCTGAGCCGTGCAGGATTTGGATGAGCCGCGGGTTAGAGGCCACTGTAATCAGGGACAGGGCTTAGAGTCAGGTTCCAAAAAGATGGACACTGAGTTGTCTCCAGTGCTCTAGAGAAGAAGGAACACACACACACACACACACACACACACACACACACGAAAAGTGGATTTACTTTCTGTTGGATAAGCAATACCCTTCCCTCCAGCAAAATCTATGTAAATAACCTTGATGTAGAACACCTCTGAAAGAAATTGACCTTCTAAAAGATAAATGGAGCCTTTGAGGAATTTTCTTAAGACTTTAAATGAGCTTGGAGCGTCCGTACAAAGTATTTCTGCCCCACCCCCTCCAGATTAATGAGTGTGTACACGTGTGCACCTCCGCACACACGGTCCATGCCTCTCTTCTTTGGTGGTTTATCCGGTGCCCTGCCCTTGTGCTTTGGGACTCAAGGAAGAGGAGTGGGTGATTTCAGTGGGACCAGCGCCAATGGTAGGGCTCAAGAGCTCTATTTACCCAGGGTCTTCTGCACACGTACAGGTCTGCCCCCCATCCCACCAAGCTCTAGGGCAGCTGAACAGCCTAGGCCCAATTCCCTTCTCCCTGGCCTGGCAAAACAGTGTCCTGCACAGACCTGTTAGCCCCAAGGGTCCTTGGATACTTTTTCCAGTGGAGCTGAAAACAGCGTTCAAGTGAAAAGTGGGTGTAGGCAGGGGGTGGGGCCTGGACTACATCCAACAACTCCCAGGAGACCCCCTCAATTTAAACCTGTCTGTAAAGGTGAGAGCAGGCATGGGTAGTAAGGGCCCTCAGCTCCCAAACAAATATCTCCCTAGTCCCCTGAGCCCAGAAATTCCCCCGTGAGACACTAATACACCAGGGACACATAATAAATCACCCTCATAACGTTCACTGTCAAGTGCAAACCACTCCTCTCTGAGGTCCTCTGCCCCTTTCCCCCATGCTTTGACCTCCCTTTCTCAATAATGGTAGCTTCTTATCCTTCAGGCTGGAGGCTAAATGCTTTCCCTGTCTACTCTGTCCTAAGTACGTCCCTCCTGGGAATCGTGATCACGGCTCCCTGTGCATGTCCTTTGTGATGCCCCACTATGCTGGGGTTATGTCTGTGATGTGAGTATCTGTCTCCCCCACTCAACTCTAAATACCCTAAAAAAGGAGATCATGCCCATCTTGCTCACCAGACCTGTGCCCGTTCTCAGCAGTGCCTGGGGCATAGCAGGCTCTTTAGGAATACTGTGAACTTCATTCATTCATTCATTAATCAATAAATATTCTTCTCCAAAGAAGGTAGTGGCCAGTAGGTAGAAGGAGATAAGACTATATGGTCTACCCAGCCAGGGTGCTGGGCTTAGCCTTCCTGGCTTTATACGACAACAGGTAAGTGACCGAGTGTGCCCACAGACCAAATATGTGATTCCCATTTACAATACGGTCTGTGGCCACATTGAGTGTAAACATATGGCACTTTTTTTCTTAACATTTATTTATTTTTGAAAGACAGAGCATGAGTGGAGGAGGAGAAAAGAGAGGGAGACACAGAATCCCAAGCAGGTTCCAGGCTCTGATCTGTCAGCACAGAGCCCGATGCGGGGCTCGAACCCATGAACCTTGAGATGGTGACCTGAGCTGAAGTTGGACACTTAACTGACCGAGCCACCCAGGCACCCCGAAAATATGGCACTCTTAAGATGGGGTGATCTTGTACCCAGGACCATAATAACAAATCCCAGATCACGAGGTTTGCTAAAGACAGTTGTTGCAACTAAATAGTAAAGCTAGAATTTCAGAGGAAATTCTGTGAATTCTAGGAAATATGGATGAGAGCCCAGGTAGCTAGGAAAGCCCAGTCTCAGGGCTTCTGCTGACTTGTAGGCTCTCTACCTGAACAGGATGGCAACCAAAAGTATCACCTAAGCACCCCTGTCATGTTGGACCTTACCCTGATATCAGCTCACATCTTTTGGGGAGACTTCTATCCTCTAAACACAAGTCTGTAAAGTATAATTTGCACCAGACATATGTAAGTGTCCATTCTTAATGCAAACCTCTCTTAGACTAACCCAGAGGTATGGGAAGAAAAGAAGAAGACACAAAAGATTAAAGGGAAAAGACACCAATAGGTTCTTGAAAGTGTCAGAAAACAATCTTGACTGAATTTGCTTACTGCCTGGGAGGGGTACCTGCACCCCTTGCCACCTTGGGGAGCTAAGGAACAATAAAATAAAGGAACTCTATATTCGCACACCATCTTCACTGCTCCCCAGTCATGTGTATGGCATTGGTCCTTCCCTCGGACGAATATACAGGAAGACTGGTCTGAGGCACATGTAAAACCACAGTATAGGGGCGCCTGGGTGGCTCAGTTGGTTGAGCGTCCAGCTTCGGCTCAGGTCATGATCTCACGGTTCTTGGGTCTGAGCCCCACGTTGGGCTCTGTGCTGACAGCTAGCTCAGAGCCTGGAACCCGTCTTCAGATTCTGTGTCTCCCTCTCTCTCTGACCCTCCCCTGCTCACGCTGTCTCTCTCTGTCTCTCAAAAAATAAACAAAACATTTTTTTAAAAAATTTTAAACCATAGTATAACCTGGAAATTGGAGAACAGAACATAATACATCAATCTGAGACCACCTCTAAGTCATGACTCAGGGACCTAACTAAGTCCAAATACTAGATCTGCAATGATCCTGCCCCTCCGAAGATGGTTAAATCAGCCAAATGTCAAGAGGCTATCTAGTTTCGCAGCCCGTTAGAACACAGCTATAACCACTGCCTCCAGTGGAAGAATGATTCCAAATAAATCTGAAAGCATGTGAAGTCTGGATCCATCCAATACTAAAGCTCAACAAGATTCATTAATTTCCTGAAGTGTACTTGCTTACACAACATCAAAGGTAAATTCTGCCTGGTGATAATCTCTTAGAATCCCCACATTCCACTTTAGGTTTTCAGTCTCAGACAAATGAAAGAAGAAAACTAAATGACTCAACTTTGAACTCGAAATGTCTTGGCAACTTCGGGCTACCTGAAGGCTTCAGGTGGGATCCTCCCGTGTCTTCCCCCAAATCCCGATTTCCATGGACGCTTTCTGAATGAGAAACTAAAAAAGGCACAAACTCTACTAAGCCCAATTTTGTAGAATCCTAGCCAAGAATTTTTTAAAACAGTAATGGCAGACTCTATTAAAGAATTTAGGGATTTTTCTTCCCTTTCCTTTTTCTTCTTTAATGTGGCCTTGGTATGCAATCTTCCCCAGGTAGACCTAACCAACTGCAAATAACTAAAAGGCGTTTTAAATCTTATTAATAGAGCTGCTTTTCTTACTGACAATACAAGAAAGTAACAGCCTTTAAATTTAACCCATTAACAAGCCTTTCCGGCTTCAAATACGTGTGAAATGTCACAAAGAATTTAAATAGGAAAACATCTAACACGTACAGAGGGGAACCCAAGGGTTTGGTTGGAAATTTATATTCTCTCCACCAAGACCTCAACACAAAACACTTTGGGGATACAAGGATATGCAGAGGCAATCTACCTGCCTGTTCTGCATGACAAATACCCCGAAACTTAGTGGTTAAAAAGAGTCACTTTCGGCGCCTGGGTGGCTCAGTCAGTTGAGCTTCCGACTTTGGCTCAGGTCATGATCTACCAGGCTGTGGGTTTGAGCTTCGCATCAGTCTGTGCTGACGGCTCCGGAGCCTGGAGCCTGCTTCAGATTCTGTGTCTCCCTCTCTCTGCCCCTCCTTTGCTTGCACTCTGTCTCTCTCTCACTCTCAAAAATAAACATTAAAAATTGAAGAAAAAAAAAAAAGAAGAAAACAGTCACTTTCTCTGGTTCTCAGTTCAGTCCATCATGAATCGGGTCAGCTGGGTGGTTCTTCTCCAGGACTTCTCATGTAGTTTTAGTCAGATGGGGGGGCAGGGGGACTGCTGTCATCCAACAGACTGGACGTCCAAGGTGGCTGTCAGCCAGGAGCTCAGCTGAGGCCGCTCCTTAAAGCCGTGAGCACCTCCACATGACCTCTCCATGTGCTTTGGACTTCTCCCAACATGGCAGCTGGGTTCTGAGACACAGCATCCAAGAGTAAGTGTTCTAAGAAACAGAAGTAGGAACGACATAGCTTTTTTTTACCACAACCTCAGGAGTCACGCAGTGCCATTTGATTGCCAATGGGTCACTCAGGCCACTAATATTTATGGGGACTTTGTTCCACCTCTCAATTGAAGGAGCATCAAAAAATTGGGAGCAAGTTTTGACACCTGTCACTGTACCATCAGAAATGACTACCCAAGGGGCGCCTGGGTGGTTCAGTCGGTTAAACATTCAACTTTAGCTTAGATCATGATCTCACAGTTCGTTAGTTGGAGCCCCGCATCAGGGTCTGTGCTGACAGCTCAAAGCCTGGAGCCTGCTTCGGATTCGGGGTCTCCCTCTCTCTCTCTGACCCTCCCCCACTTATGCTGGCTCTCTTGCTCTGTCTCTTTCAAAATTAAATAAACATTAAAAAATTGTTTTTAAATGATTACCCCAATACTGAGGGCAAAGCTGGCCTTGGCCACATCTCTCTCAGACAATGCTACCCTTCCTCTTACATCCTACACTGCAGGAATCCGGGTAACAATTCCTTTCCTCTCTGATCCAACCACGTGTGTCCCTTATCCTCTACCTGAACCCAGCTCAGAGAAGAGTGTGCCAAGTAGGGCCCCAGTGTACGGTTGTGCCAGCTGTACACTGCACAAAGGTAACCAACCATGGCGTGCACCCTTACCTGGTTATGCACCCTTCTCAGGGCTCTGTCTACCCAGGGAGGCTGTTTTGCCTAAATCCTACCAAGGTACTGTATAGGCAGCAGCCCTGGTGTTCATCCCTGCCTCAGAGGCTCCAGGCTCCCACTGCCATGTACCCTCTAGTCCCTCACTTTCTTGTCACACTTACCGCTGTGTGTGTGGGTACAGGAAGGATACATATACCTGCTGCTCCACTGCCGGCAACAGAATGTATGAAGTGCTGGCAGAGTGCCGAGGGCAGATGCCTCAGGCTGAGGACGTAAAGAAAGGCTCCACACGGGGCACCTGGGTGGCTCAGTCCATTAAGCATCCAACTTCAACTCGTCATGATCTCATAGTGTGTGGTTAAAAAGAGTCACTTTTGGGGCACCTGAGTGGCTTAGTCAGTTGAGCTTTCGACTTCAGTTCAGGTCATGATCTCCCAGTTTGTGGGTTCGAGCCCCGCGTCAGGCTCTGTGCTGACAGATAGCTCAGAGCCTGGAGCCTGCTTCAGATTCTGTGTCTCCTTCTCTCTCTGTCCCTCCCTTACTCACGCTGTCTCTGTCTCTGTCTCTCTCTCTCAAAAATAAATAAAGCATTAAAAAAAATTTTTTTAAGAAAAAGAAAGGCTCCACACAAGGATAGCCTCTGGACGGGCACCAGGGAGGCCTACAAGCCGAGTTAGTGAAGAAGACAGAGGAGGAGCCGTTCCCAGCAAAAGGAATGAAAGTATAAAAGCAAAACAGGGAAGATGTAACCCAGTAATGGAGTAGAGGTGTCTGGCTGGAGGTCAGGTTAGCAAAGGGAAGAGGGGGAAATCAGGCGAGAAAGAGAAGTGAGGCAAGCCACCAGTTTCTGCAGACAAGCACCCCATCTTGAGGTGCAGCAGCTCCTGACGGTGTCTCCCCACGTCCCTGTCAGGTTCCCTGTGACCCTCCTGAGCCCCTGTGCCTGCTGCATCTGCAGAGGACACCCCGGGGCAAGCACAGCCATGTGGAGGCCAGGAGGACCTGGCCGTTACTGCGGGAGCCAGGGCTTTCCAGGTGAAGGGTCAGGGCAAACTCTGTGGGTGACTCCCACACCGGGTCATCCAACAAGTTGGAACACCACCTGAAACCTCACCCCTGCTTAGCTTTCCTTCCTCTCTGTCCTGGTCCCCACTCCCCTCCTTGTGTCCCTGGATTGGAGGATGGGAGGGAACATCCATAATGGTCACTTCACATGAACACACATGAAGGAACCCAACCTGAGACACAAAGAAAAGGCCAGAGATCATTTCTGTTTTCGTTTTAACCTGATTAGGCTTAAGGAACCACCAACCAAGAAGACTGACCCCCGACTCTCCCTCCTATCACCATCCCCACTCTGTAATAATTGTAGTTGTTATTGGTTTTTTATTTTAAAAGTCACACTCAGATTTACAGCACTGCAGCAAGAATGCCCAAGTGACGGCCGCGTTCACATCATGGTGCACTGAAGGAACAAGAATGGCTTCTCAGCGGTCATTGTCCCCTTCACTCTGCAGCCCCGCAGAACCTCACAGCCACAGAGGACAGGCGTCAGTCACCACGTTATGCCTTAAGCAGGAGAAACAGTCAAAATATTTAACAGCAGCATGGCATAGGCACCAACCAGTCAGAATGGATGGCAGCTGGGGGCACCTGGGTGGCTCAGTCGGTTAAGCATCCGACTTCGGATCAGGTCATGATCTCACCATTCTTGGGTTTGAGCCCTGCATCGGGCTCTGTGCTGAATGCTTGCTCGGAGCCTGGAGCCTGCTTCGGATTCTGTGTATTCTGTGTCTCCTTCTCTCTCTGCCCCTCCCCCACTTGGGCTCTGCCTCACTCTCTCAAAAATAAATAAATGTAAAAATAATTATTTTTAATAATTTAATAATTCTTTTAATAAAAGAATGGAAGGTAGCTGTAAAGCATCAGTGTCGGTCGGCTATCTAATTATTCTCAGTCATAAAGATGAGGGACCTCTGTACCTGTAGATACCACAACCCCAAAACGACATTTTGAACTTCTTTAGCACTTCCTCAATGCCGGGTCTGTCGTTTACTATCTAAGTGTCCTCAGACAAGTTGTTTAATCTCCTGAGATTTTGTTTCTTCTTCTGTAACATAAAATAATAATGGTGCCTGTAATACAGATGTCAGGGAGTTAAATGAGATGATGCATGCAACATTAGTAGCGGCAAGCTAAAGGGAGACAACAGACATACCTTAAAATGTACCCATGTTCAGCCCAAACACGAAATGTTTCTTGTCACATGATAGATCCCTGAATGTGAACCTGGTTCATCTTGGCCTTTCTCTGCATGGCGATTCAGTGACCCGGACTCACTCCATCTCGTAGCTCTAAGGCCATGTCACCTTCTGAATCCAGCCGGCAAAGGGAGGGAGTCAAGAGGATATACACCCATTCTTTGAAAAGGTTCAGCCTGGAAGCGACACACATCACTTCGCCTCACAGTGCTATGGAGGGACTTGGCCATACCTCAACACAAGAGAATCTGGGAAATATAATTGGGTCCTGTGGCTGGTTGCACCCAAATTCCTTAGGGGAAGCAAGGATTGGATTCTGATAACGAGCTTGCATTCTTGCCCGAGCACTCAATAAATGCAACCTGCTGTGGTTACCGCTCTTTTTGTTGGGTAAGCCAGTAGGTATTTGCAGGTCACTTGAATGATTTGGTGTAAAAGACAAAGAATAAAGCAAAACAATGGATGTTACAGGGTAACCTACAAGAAGAAACATAAATAGAGATGAGTTGAGAGAGGAATGCAAAATGCAAGTTGTAGAGAGATCAGCTCATGTCTACGACATCAAGAAATGCTATAACCAGGGACCCCTAGGTGGCTCAGTCGGTTAAGCATCAGACTCTTGATTTCAGCTCAGGTCATGAGCTCACATTCCTGAGAATGAGTCTCGCGTCAGGTTCTGTGCTAATTTCTCAGAGCCTGCTTGGAACTTACTCTCTCTACCTCTTCCCCACTTGCACGCATGCACAAAATCTCTCTCTCTCTCTCAAAATAAACACTTTTTAATTTTAATAAAAAAGAAATGCTATAATAAGAGTCTTC